>JANHGL010011399.1:34180-45596 GCA_024611195.1 Ceyx melanurus | reverse complement strand
GATGCCCCGGCCACCCCCGGCCCGCCGGCCCCAGCAGCGGGGTGGCTCACACTCACCACCCCCGCCCGTCTCCACCAGCACCGTCTTTAATAAGAAGCGTGGAATATTTTAGCACCTATGGAAAAGCCACCACAGACGGTGGTGGCAGCCGTTGCTAGGGAGACGCTCCCAAAAATAGCCCCACTCCGCCAACCTTTCCCGATACTGCTGTGGGGATGAGGGAAGCGGAGGGATGGAGCGATGGAAGGGTGGAATGATGGAGAGTGGAATGGAGAAGAGAAAGAGAAATGGAGGGATGGATGAAGGGATGGATGGAAGGGGTGGAGGGAGAGGAAGGGAGGAATGGAGAGATGGAGGAAAGGGGAAGCAGGAGCCCCTGGGAAGGTGAGCAAGTGCTGCCTGACCCCTCACCTGCCTAGGGATGACAACAGGCACAACCTCCAGGCCAGCAGCCTCTGCTTGGACACCTATGGTCCTGTTTACCTGTGACACCGGCTAGGCCAACATGAGCCCTCAAGGCCTCTCTGCTCTGGCAGGTCTGACTTTGAGTGTTTAAACCAGACAACACATTCCAAAACTCTTTAGCACCTTCCAGGCTCCCCCTGCCATCCTTCTCCAACCATCCCATCTCTGTACCCAGTGTCCCAGATGAGCTGTCCTCATGGAGGCAGAGGCAGTGAGAGACAGTGGTGGCCCATGGTACTCAAACCCACCACATCTCCTAGGCCCTCTGAGAAAGCCAAGTCACTTCCCTCTCGGGTTCTGCTCTGGGCTGAGCCCTGAGTCCTGCCCACCCTCCCAGGGCGTCTGCTGCAGTCTGAGCTGCAGCCTGCAGCAGAAATGGAGGGGGACCCCCTGCTGAATACCTGCAGGGGCAAAAGCACAGAAGCCTTCCTGGTGGCAGGTCACAAATGCTTTTGTGAGAAGGAAACCCCCTTCACTTCTATTCTCATGCCATTGCTATCATCTCACAGGACAGGTGGAGGTGGGTAAGGGCCCTCTATGTAACTTCTGCCACCTGGCCCAAGGGCTCTACAGGAGGAGGAGCTTCTCAAACCAGCAAAGGCAAAAAGGGAAACCCAAAAATAGAATTAAAAGGGGACAAAAAAAAAAAAAAAAAAGATAAAGAAATCCAACAACCCCAAATTCTCATTTTTAACGCCAAATTCCAGCTCACTCGCCTCCATGTCACCCTGGCGACATTCCTTGCAGTCACCATGGAAACAGAAGGCATGGAGAGAGCATCACAGAGCAGGGCTGTGGCAGCACCCGGCATTATTTCGGGAGGCAGGGAGACACCCGGTGCAAGGCACTTCGTGTTGTGGCAGAGAGGGAGAAGGGAAGGTTTATTTTTACTTGCTCCCACTTCATATGCCAGTTTTTCTTTATCTAAGTGCCTGGGTGCCCCTCACCCTCCCAGCAACTTTCCAACAGCCCTCTTGTGCTGCTCAGAGATGTCCCATACGGAGACCTCAGCCCTACCACTGTGTGCCAGCTAGGTGAGCTCAGCTGAGCTTCTCCCATGAAGTCCCTCTGATGGTCACCTCAGATGGTGGTTCGTGGTGCCACAGCAGAAGATAATGCCATGTCTTTGGGGTGATCAGCTCTTCTTGGGAAGGCACAAGATGACAAGAATAAAATTTTGCCACTCACAACAACCTTACTCCTCTGGAAGAGTCTTCAAGATGGGAAAAGAAGCTGCAATGAGGAGCAGCGGGACAAGAGAACTATGAGGACACTCAGACATTCACCCCAGAAGCTAGAAAGGGAATTTGTCAGAAGGGAGGACTCTAAATCTGTTCCCCCAAAGCCTCCAATCCCCACTCCATGGCTCAAAGATCTCTCTGCCCACCTGCAAAAAGGACCTGGGACATCAGGGACCTGCTGGGCTGCCAGGGCTGGGGGCTGGCTTTCATCAATATCCACACAGCCTTGCTGCACCGTGCTGAAACACCAGGCAGCTCTGCTCTGAGGGCTAGAAACATGATTTCAGCCAGTCCCTACCCCACCACTCCTTTGCCAGTACTCTCCTTTGGTCTAACCTGCTCTTCTCCCACCACACCAACCCCTCCACTTAAGTGCACTGAGCAGGTGCAGGCAGGGCCCTCCCTGGTTTCACAGGCCCAGCAGGTGTTTTCCAGCCCAGCCTGGGAACACGTCTGGAAAAGCCCAGTGTGGCAGGTGCTGGAGCTGCAGCGAGGGAAAATACAGCAGCCAGCCTAATGGGCAGGGAGGAAATGTATGCAAATGTATTCAGAAAGGAATCCGGTGATGCTAATAGACTTGTTAGTCCTCTCAGTAAGCACCAGGAATAATATTTTTACACTTTAATGATTAAGGATTTTACTCCAAGTGAGCCTGTGAGGACAAAGGGAGATTCAGAGGAGAGGGCCACAGATGATGGATGGCTGAGGACAGGGAGAGCAGCAGCCCTGAGGCAAGAGCAGGTGGGTTACACAACTCTTGAGTAACCACATTAGACCCACAGCTAGTTGCAATTTGCTTGGGGACAAGGTGACAAAAAATCTCTTTGGTTGTATTAAAGCAACTTGACACTATCAAATAGTTAATGAACATCTAATAGCCTCGTCTCCATGGGGAGGTCCCCCTACCGCTTCAGTAAGACCTCCCTGCTTACCACTGCTGCTAGGACAAGGTTTGTCCCAACCAGGCTGGTCAGCCAGGGTTGTTTCTGAATACATTAAAACATTATAAATGTCGCTACTAAGCTCCTTTCGTTGAATCTATAAATCCATCAGCACCTATGTGCTTCTTTCACCCAACACACATATTACGCTGTTTGAAATCCACTTGCAGGAATCCAGGACTAATATTTTCAGCAAGGTTTTATTCAAACCAGCCCTTGGGAGGATCTTTTCTTTCCTCCAGGGCTGGCCTCTGGGATGCCACTGCTCCAGACAGGACATCCAAAGATGGAAGTGCTTGCCAGGGGTGCCACCAGGGAATGGCTGTGCTTTACATGCTGTGGAAGCAGGGTCCCCTAAGTCATGTCTCTCCCTGCTTCTTCCTTTGCCCTGGGAGTCAAGGTTGAATGCTAGGGAGAAGGTGCTGGAGGTGGGACTGGGCCAAGAAGGGCAGAGGGCAGGAGGCTGCTGTCTGAGAGCAGGGTAGAGTTTAATGCACCCCCAGTAAATGTCCCTGGAAATCCTGACCCTCTCAGAATGGTTTGTTCACAAAGCCAGAGGCTGGGAATCCCTTTCCCTCTGCCTTTTCCCCTTTAACGACACTTCCGTGTGTAACTTGAGACAAGTTGGGGAAGAAAAAAAGAGGAAGAGAAAAAAAAGAAAAAAAGGAAAACCAGCGCAGTTATTCCCGCCTCTGCCTCCTCCTCTCTCTCCTCCCCGGACAGCCAGGAGCCACGTCACCTCGCCCAGCGCTGGCTTCAGGACTGCTCAGCAAGCTCAGCCTGGGCTCTCCAAAGGACAAACCCCAACTTTTGGCCTGGAGCAGGGACAGGAAAACCCTGGGGTAGGGAGGCAGGGGAAAGAAAATCCACCTTGGGGGAAAAGTAAGCAAGGGAGACTTCCAGCTTTAGCACCTGACAGAGGAAAGGTGTTTGCAACCAGGGAAGAGAGGAGTCTGAACTTTTCTCCACCAGAAGAGAGTCTCCGTGCTTGGGGAAAAAGGAAAGTTGAGTCAGAGAAGTGTTCACTTGGCTGAGCCTTTGGGGGAGGAAAATCTCCCTTCCCCTCACCCTCCCTGCCCACAGAAAGCATCCCACTCCCTTCACCTCAGAGGAGCAACCCCTGGCACCATGAATATCTTCCGAATCTTGGGGGATGTCTCCCACTTGCTGGCCATCATCATCCTCCTGCTGAAGATCCTGAAGTCCAAGTCTTGTGCTGGTGAGTGCTCCCACACCCCAGGGAAGGAGGGAGGCTATTCTTGGAGGGCAGCTTGGTAAGGGGTACAAGTGAAATAGGTGCTGAAAAGACTAGTGATAGCCCACATAAGCCAGCAGCCCTCCTTGGTGGACTTTTTGAGTAAAGTCATTGTCTGCCTCCTTTGGGAAGTTTACCTGACAGAAGAGGACTGATCTGGAAGGATGTGATGTGGCAAGGCACACAGCCTCGGGCAGGTGTTAGTCTCAGGGTGCTGAAGAGAAAGAGAGGGAGCAAGGATAGAGGAAGGTGGAAAATGAGCACAAGAGGTTGTGGCAGCACCAAAATAAACAACCCAGAGATAAAGCTGCTTTAAGGTCAGAGGTCCTGCTAGTGGGTGGGCAGGTACCAGAGTCTGCCCTGTTCCTGGGCGAGGAAATCAGGGCAGCAGCTTCCCACAGGAGGATTTTGATCAGAGTTCATAGTTTCCTTCACAAGAGACTTCAGAGCTGGGCTGCAGCACCCTGGCCATAATCACAGGTATAGAGAAGGGTGGGTCTGACTGCATCTCCCTGCCAACAGTGACTAAGCTCCATCAGTGTCCCTGGGCTGCTCCCTGATCCAGCAGCTCTTCCCTCGTGTGGCAGATGTCACATAACACAACCCATGGCAAGGTGGGCAGGCAAAGGGAGCAAGGGATGGAAGAGAAAGGCCTTTTGATGATAGTAAGGACTGAATTGGCTAAAGCAGTGAACAGGTCCTGACTGCTGCTCCCTACAACTCGGGATAGGGTTCGGGGGTAGTCAGCAGGAGACTATCCTTTTACTTGGGAGGCTTTGGCCAGTCCTAAGGTAGGTCTAGAGCTACCACAGGTCCTACAGACCAGATCTGGCTCACAAAAAAGTATGTGTATATGTAACCACTTCCAAAGGAAGCATAAGGGGAATGCACCATCCTGAGTCTGTCCTCTCATCTGCTTTACCTTCCCTTCGTCACCCTACCATGCAGGTATCTCTGGGAAGAGTCAGATTCTTTTTGCCCTCGTCTTCACAACCCGCTATCTGGACCTGTTCACGACCTTCATCTCTGTCTATAACACTGTGATGAAGGTAAGGAGAGGGTAGTGCAGAAGCAGAGGTTCCCCTCAGCTCACTCTGGTTTCTCAAGGAGGTGAGGGTACATGGACACTAATCCATTTTTCAGCCAGGAAAGGTGGACAAAGATGCTCCCTGTGGTGTCACTGTCTTTCCACTGACAAAAATCCCCCTCACCACCATCAATGAGTGAGCTGAGCCCACCACATTTAGTACCACCAAAACAAGATGCCATCAGTGAAGTCTGGGTGTCCTTACACAGCAGAAGCATTGATGGCTGCTACCAAACCAACCTCTTCACACAGAGCCCTAGAGGGCTCAGACAAGCATGATCCTCATGGTGGGTCAACCTTGACTTGACCACTGGAGTATCTCCAGCAGAAGCCAATCAGCAGGCCAATGCAGAAAAAGCATTCACCGCTATCTTACCCTGACAAAGCCCCACCAGAACTGGGTTAGCAAGTCTTGACTTTGGCAAAGCCATCCTCTCCTCTCTTCAAGCACAGGAGGTGTAAGTGCAGGTAAGGGCCTTGCCATCTCTCTTCCCTCCCACAGGTAATTTTCTTGCTATGTGCCTATGTCACCGTGTACATGATCTACATGAAATTCCGGAAAACGTTTGACAGTGAGAATGATTCCTTTCGCCTTGAGTTCCTGCTCGTCCCTGTCACAGGCCTCTCATTTCTGGAGAACCACAGCTTCACCCCTCTGGAGGTAAGGAAAACCTGGGGTAGGAAAGGGGAGGGGAAGCAGCAGCCCAACACCAGGCAGCAGAGTGAGCAACAGGTTGAATAGTTGAGATCTTTAACAGCAAAAGCAGGCAGGAAAGGCAAGGTTGGCAGGCCTCAGAGACCAAACCATCTAGAGTAGCTCAGAGCTGTCTCCTCTCAGTCCCAGCACAAGGATCCTTTTCCCCAACTGCAGCTCATCCCACTTGCACATCAGTGCTCTGCCAAATGAAAAGTTTTGAGTCTTAACACATATTAACCAGCAACAAGACACTTCACTGGCATTGTTTTGCATCTTACAGATACTCTGGACCTTTTCCATCTACCTGGAGTCTGTGGCTATCCTTCCTCAGCTCTTCATGATCAGCAAGACAGGGGAAGCAGAGACCATCACTACACACTACCTTTTCTTCCTGGGCCTCTACCGTGCTCTCTACATTGCCAACTGGGTCTGGCGCTACTACACAGAGAATTTCTACGACCAGATCGCTGTAGTCTCTGGGGTGGTGCAAACCATCTTCTACTGTGACTTCTTCTATCTCTACGTTACCAAAGGTAGGTAAATAGTTTGGCATAGGGCTGAAACCTTTGTTAGGCACTCTTGCAACATACAGTGGAACTGCAGCTCGTCACATGTTAATCCTTTCCTGATTTTGTTCTTTGCTGTGTTGTTGGGATGTGGATTGTCCACCTAAAATCCAGTTTAAAAAACACTACCTGATGAATGAAAGTGGGCACCTCTGTTCACAAGGCTCTAGATGGGCATATAAAACAAAGCAGAAATTAAACCAGAGCTAAACCTAGCTTAATCCCACCTTGGGTAGTTAACAATTGAATTTTACATACATTTTAAAATATTATGAATCACACACACAAAAAAAACTTTCGAGGGAGAAAATAAAAATAGCTGTAGGCAGACAATGTACCTGAGAAAGCAACTGTAGACACATGGAGATATTATTACTTTTTCTTTTGATAGAAAAGATTTAATGTTCTCAAGAACTGATTCTGTAGGAAGTTGGGCACCTGCATGAACAAGACACACCTTCCTGTTTCTCAAAATCAAGTGCCCCTTCCACTTGAGCACCCTGCTTTGGTGAACAGGAACAACTACAGACAGGAGCAAACTTGCACGTCAGGGACATCAAACCCCGTAGAGCAGTTTGCTGAGGCACACTTCAAAGCATTTGTCTGTTGGGGAGGGTGGAATTTGGTGAAATCTAGCCAAGAAAACAATTATTTCCTTCCTTCTTCACATTCCCAAATGGTTCCTCCAAAAGCAGCAGCGATGGCCTGCGTTTGGTGGTTTGAGGGACGATCTCTGGTAGCTTCACGCAATACACCCACTGCCAGGGAGTGACAGGGGAGCACTGAGCAGGTGGCTGGCCTTGGCAGATTTAAGACTTCCTTCTGTCATCATAACATTTTTGTAGCCAGAAAAGTACTTTGTAAAACTGCCACCAAGGTGCTCCACATCAATTATTTTTTTTTTCCTTTTTTTTTTTAAAAAAAAAACCAACCACAACTAATTCCCAATTTAGCTTCACTCAATTCATGTGTCCTGTGTCCTTCTGTATCTTGTGAGAAATCCATACCCTTTGTGATTGCGGATGGTGGAACAAAAGGGGTCAAAAAAGCCAACTATTGGCTTTCAGTCTTCCATCACTAGCGATACTGCTGCAAAATTTAGATGATACAGGAGGCAGAAGAAAAAACCCACATTTGTCCCTGGGATATCACAGCAGGAAGAGAATTGCCTTTTTTTTTTTTAACTTTTATACAAAAGCTCTGGATCATGGGAGAGGAAAGGTGTCGGAAGATATGCGAATGCTTTGCAGTCATTTATGAAACCCAACAATATTCTAGCAGGTTGCATCTCATGCTCTTGCAAAATAAAACTTCTTTTCAAAACATTCCTAACAAAGAGCTCAGACAAAAGGGCAGCAGTGCTGCAAAAAGAAAGTGAAGATGCGTTATACAAAGTAATGTATTTAATAAGACTTCAGAGCTTCTATCAAAGCATTGTGAAGGGATTTTTATAGAATGCAACTTCGCTATCTTGCTTTCCAAACTAGATGAGCTCCTTTCCATTTAACGCAAGGACCTGAAACATATTCCAAGGAAGCGTTCAGCTCCCAAAAGCTTGTATTTCACGGAACACCTGAGGGTGTGAGCAACCAGGGGGATCATCTAATCTATCCCCTGCTCACAGCAGGGTCACCTAGAGCAGGTTGTTCAAGGTCCCCTCTACTAAGGTTTTGAGTACACCCAGTGTAGAGGCACCACAGCCTCTCTGGGTAACGTGCGCCTGTGTCTGACCACATTCGCTGTAAAAAAAACCCAACCAAACACAAAAAAAACTCAAATGGAAATTACCCCTTCCCCCATCACTGGGCACCACTGAGCTGAGCCTGGAACTGTCTCCTTCACAGAGAAGAACCACCGCCCTCAGCCTGGCAGTGCTGGAGCTCAGTTCTTTGGCGCACATTGGTGACTTGTGTTCAACTTGGGTGCCCACCAGCCCACTCAGGGCCATTTCTGCCAAGTTGCTTTCCAGCTGGGAGGTCCCCACCACATACTGGCACATGGTCTTGTTCCATCCAGGGGATGGACAATGCATTTCCCTTTGCTGACCTTCATGAGGACACCAGCCCACTTCTCCAGTCTGGCAGACCCTCTGACCTCACCTGTTTTATCAGCCACTCCCTTCTGTTCTGCACCATCAGCACGTCACCCAGGCTCTACTCTGCCCTTCCCTTGGGCACCAAACACAGGCTTGGAGTAGTACTGGTCCAAGACCCACCCCCCCAGGGCACATCACCAGTACTGGGCCAACAGCTGGACACCACATTGCAGACCCCACCCAGCCAGGGCAACCCCTTCTTCATCCACCTCATCTAAGCCTATGGGACCCTGGTTATTTCCAGGAGGCGTCCCCCCATCCAGCTTCTAGATCAGGTGAGCTGGGGCAGCCACTCAGGATTCCTGCACTTTACCCTTAACAAGTTTTCCTCAATGCTTCTTCCACTGTGAGCAGGATTCTCTGCAGCTGTCAGCATGCACTCATAGCCAATGACAAGCAGTTGTGGTGCCTACAGCAAGCAGAGCTCTACTACGTGGACGATGCCCAAGGTTTATTTTGCAAACCTGGCAGCCCAGTCTCACCACGTAAAATAGCAAGTGCAAAACAAATAACTATTGAAACAATTCAACAGCTTAATTCCCCAAATTTCCTTCATTACCTTTTCTTTCTCTTTGCATAGTCCTAAAAGGAAAGAAGCTAAGTCTTCCCATGCCTGTCTGAAGAAGTTTACACAACCACCACCAGAAGTTCTGAGGATGAAGCTCTGACAATCCCAGCTTTCCCTTCCTGGCTGGTTTTGGCTAACAGATGGCTCAGACAACTTTTATTCCAACACCAGGCAGACACCAAGGCCTGGAAAACCAATACCCTTTCCATCCATAAGACTTTCCCTCAATGTTGTTTTGGGGTTTTTTTTCCCCAATTTCTTCTTACTTGAATTCAGTGCTAGTAAGTAGTGCAAATTATCCCCTCCTGGCCCTTCCCAGCATCTACCTCCAAAACAGACCTCTACCTTGACCCTGAGGCCACACTACAAGTACAAGGGAAACTGGGACTAACTTTTAGCCCCTTGGTCCTTTAACAGGTATCTGTAGTAAAGGGAACTATGAAGGTCAAGTAACAGATCAAAGGCCACTGGCCCATTTCACATGTGGCCACATTTGACACAGCAGATGCTACAAACTGTTACTTTCACTCTGTATGAACATCCTCCTGAAAGTTAATGCTGCCTGACGCTCATACTGTTCAGGTCCTGTGACATTCTGAAAACCACACTCCCTTCAAATGGTATCAGGCTTCCAAATTCCCCAAATGTTCAAATATCCCTCCTGCTCACTCACTTTCAGTGTTGGTTCCCTGTATTCTACAAGCAGGGACCATCTCAATTCAAAGTCAGCGGGTCCCTAACAAGTGTTTCCGACTCCTTGAATTTGACTTTAAGATCTGGGAAGAATGGGGGGCAAAAATGGCTTTACAGAACAAAAATAAAGACAAAGTTCACAATTTATTGACAACAGTGTTTTTATTTATACCTACAAAAGAAAACAAGATGGTATCAAAAGGACAATTTACAAACTAAGAATAGTAACATAGCTCTTAGTATCCTGTGTCTGAACACCACAGATCTATTACTCTCTCAATTCAAGTCTCCTTTGCTACAACAGGAATGTGTTCAGAGACCAGCAGGTGTGTGAAACAAGATGCTGATCTCACACAAAGCCACTAACCCTTCCATTGTTCAGAGAAGTCCAAACAGTAAATTGCTTCAATAAGTGAGAGGGGAGGAGACACCCAACTCATCTGACAGTCCCACAAACTTTTGCAGATCAAACCCAATGCAAACAACACTGGGTGCTAATGCTTTTTTACCCACAAGGGCCCTCCAGCTGATACATGGAACAGAGCAGTGAGCACCCAGTGGGACAGAGGCAGCACAGGCCACGGTGCATTTATGCATCTGACAGTCTGGTTAACACTCTGAACCAAGACCCTGGACTTCAGCTGACCTCAATGGCAACAAAGCACTGCAAGACTTGGCATAGCCACCTGTGTGTGCACAAGTCCCTCCCAAAAGAAGTGAAAGCTGTAGCAGACTGTAAGGCAGCTTTGGTGGTCCAGAGACCCTTTTTAAAGCCAGTAAGTGAGATGTTCCTACTCCCACACCTTTCAAACACATTGCTGCATTGAACTCGCAAGTGAAAAAAAACAACAAAACAAAACAAAAGACACAGAAACTCTATGTTTGCTTGTGAGGGAGGCCAAAGACAAATCAGTCAGTGCCTGGATAAACAAAATGTTTCTGGCTTTCACTTAACACAAGCAAAGGAACTTCCTGCCCAAGCACTGGAATTAGATGGGACGAGGGATCCAAGGTTCTGGAAGATCTCTCTCCCTGTTCCCCCTGTGTCACACCAACCTACCTGTGTATTGCATTAAAAAAAAAAGAAAAAAAAAGAAAAAAAAAGAAAAAAGCATTCATTCCACAAAATATCACTCTGGGAAGAAATTAAATTTTAAAAGAAGTTCTGTATCAGCAAGCTCTTTTCCTGGGCTGTAAGAAGTTCCGCTCTGCTACAGGAGTGGGCTGTCTTGTTCATCCATACGCAAGAATGCCAACAGAGGGAAAAGAAAACATCAAAAAACAACAAACCAATAAACTCCTGCACTCTCATAATGCAAAGATTACGCCTCAAAGCAGGAGATATTGCCATATGATCTGATCAAGAGCAGCCAACTCCTGTTATCGTCTACTGTCTCTGAACCGTCTGGAATTAGAATCAACAAATGAACAACATGCTTTACCTAAAGGGGAAACCCCTTCACACCCACCTTAGCCTGTAAAATAAACAAGTTTTATTTACGTATTTACTAAAATTTCACTCTTCTCTAACATTTTCTAAAATACTACCTACCTGCGAGAGCTCAGCTCAAAGGGACCAATGGAGCAGGGAAATGCACTCAAAAGCCAGAAGAAGCAATAGTCAGAGCAAGGTACAAAAGAAATAAAGCTTCAGAATCAAGATGCACTAACCAGCTCACTGCTTACCTCATGGAAAGGAGATTCCAGGCAATCTCCTTCTCCTCCCTTCTTCACCTTCCCCCCCACCCCCCCCCCCCCCCCCCCCCCCCCCCCCACACCCCCACACCCTATCAACACCTGTCACATAC
>JANHGL010011399.1:0-34170 GCA_024611195.1 Ceyx melanurus | reverse complement strand
TCAAACCTCTTAAAGTGTAGAAAACTCTGTCACATTTTACTCTGGACAGTGGCATTCAGAACATTCCCTATGGCAAAAGGGATGGAATTTATGAAGGACAAACAAGATACACTCTTCATCATCTCAGTTCCGCTTAGTTCCTGGGCTCTCAAGTAAGACTTCTCTCAATAAACCCAACAAAGGGAATTTGAGAGCAGAGGAATTTAAGGATAACCAGGCTCCATGTGTTTGCAATGCTACAATTTAACAACCATGGGGAAAGAAAGGACTGACTGGGTTACACACTATAGCAGTGATACCTAAAGTAGCTGTCTGGTTTTCAGGTATCAAGTCCAAAGCAGGTTTGGTCTCCAACACAGGGGTTTTAATCCCAGCTTTCCTACTGCAGGCTGCTACAGGTACCTGAAGATGGGTCCACTGCTTCCAGAGTTAATAAAAATGTCAAAAGTGTACCTGGGTCATTACTCTGAACACCGCCCAGCTCAGACAAACGAGCAGAGTTTTCCTATAGAAAGACACCTACAACAGATTACAAGCAATAATAGTGAGCTATTAAAAAAGAAAAAAAAAAAAGATGAAAAGTGAGCATTGCTCCCTTGCATTTATAATTTTAAATGAAGTGCTTTTTGGCTCCCCAAAGTTTCCCACCTTTCTTGATACTTGCTGAAATTAAGTTAACATGTTACAGAATAAGAATTTTCCTCCCCTCAAAAGCAAGTTTGCACACAAACCTTAGACACCAAGATGATCAAGCTGGGACCTATCTGCCTTATACCCATTTCTTTTAGAGAAAATAAAATTTCCAATTTCCTCCACATGCAAGACAAAAATTAATAAATTTTCCAGTCAACTATATATATCTCTTAAAAAAAAAAAAAAAAAGAAAAAAAGAAGAGGACAAGTCAGTAATGTGGACTGGGGGCCATTTTTTATGTGCTTAAGGGATCTGAATGGTGAATTCTAAGTCTAACCTGCATGAGAGAGACATCACAACGGGAGAGAAAGAAAAGGTTCCTTTAAATGCAAGAGGTCTACACTGGTCACCAGCAGGGAGTGGTCTCATTTGCGGGAGGGGGGCGGGGGAGGGGGAGGGGGCGGGTACTGGTAGGTGGCAGTCTGTCCCATATAGCCCATCACGTTAGCGGCAGGGGGCTGCGGAAACTGTTGTGACATGAGCGGCTGTGGCTGCTGGCCCGAGCGCCCCACCATCCCTGCATACTGCTGTTGGGTAGTGCTCTGTGAGGTTCTCCCAGCGGTGGCAGCTGTGGTGCTGGCACCATAGCCACTAGCACTGTACTCTGCAGTGCCATAGCCACTCGTGCCATAGGCAGCTGCTCCATAGCTCCCTTGAGTGTAACCATACTGGCTCTGTGCTGCCCCAAAAGCAGAATTTGGGCTCCCGTAGGCACTGCCATAGGTCTTGTTGGCTCCGTTGGCAAAACTGTCACCACGCTCACGGTCTCTGAAGCCACCTGAGTCTCTCCGGCCCTCTTTCACTCCCCGGAGCCTCCTGTCACACTCTTCCTGGTACATCAGGTTAGGGTTGTTTACTGAACTGCTCGTTCGGTAACGAGAACGGCCTCCTGGCGATGGATATATTGAGATTTAGTACTGTGAACACCATTTAAACAATAAACTCTGGTACAGTTAATTAGGCCGCCCTTTCTCCCCTTTCCACGTGCACACTTTTTGCCTACAAAGAGCAAGTTCTTTTGACAGTAACTTCCCTGCACAGCTGTGCATAAGCCTCTTCATTTTGCTCGAGGTATAAATACCAAGTTCAAAAAGGGTTCTTAATACATGTGCTTGGGAGACAAAGAAACAGAAGAAATTCAGGACTAACTTGGAAATACGAGGAAGCTCATTATTCTTTCAGGGAACGAGAAGTAGTTTCAATCCCTGAAGGTAAAGTCAAGTGGTATCCCCCGTACTGGATTTTAATTGGGCACGTGCATGCCGTATCCTGTTGCCTATGCTTAGGTAGGGTCTGCAAGAAGTGAATTAAAGCAGAACTGTCTCTGTGAGGAACTCATCAGGAGAAACTGTCTACAGCTAATGTGTGGACTTCCTCTCTGTTAGCCAGAAATACGGTAGCTATGGTATCTTGGGTACAAAACAGCTTTATAACTAATCCCTCTGCTATCTTACTTACTACTTTCCTACCCTCTCTTAAGCTTCCCTCCCTCAAACCAGGGAACCTATGCCCTGTGTAACCCTTTTCCCATTTGCCTTTACCTCCACCACCACCTCCGCCGCCTCTGTGGTCCACAAGCTGCATCAGCTTTGGATTGATGGCTTGATTTGCTTCTTCCAACACTTTGATAAGCTCCCTGGCTTGTTTCAGGTTTCCTGGTGTGAAGAAGGTGTAGGCAGTACCTTTGTTGGTACTCCTTGCGGTACGGCCAATACGGTGCACGTAATCTTCGGAGCTGTTCGGATAGTCGTAATTTATCACAAACTTAACATCTTCCACATCTTGTGAAGTGCCCAGGTGCGACGCACAGTGAAGGGGTAGGGTTGAGGAAAGGGGAGGAGAGGACGTGCCAACGAAAGGTGGGGAGCACGAATGCAGGTGACAGTAATAAGAAAAAAAAATACAAAGTTAGTAGTCGCACAGAATAAATACAAGACAAACTCATCCCAAAAGAGTAGAAGACTCAAATTTAAGATCATCAGGAACAAAGATCAGTGTCCTGAAAAACTGGTAATTTTCAAACAGTTTTGCCCTGCGCTCAAATTCATCCTCCCCGGAATGCACTTCTCTGTCTTCCTGTGTCAAAGACACTAATACATGTGAATAAGTTAATTGAGTGTTGTACGTGGGTTTTTTGGTTTTGTCTTTTTTGTTGTTTGTTTTTTGTTTTTTTAAGAAAAACACCAAACAATCTGGAAAGTGAAAATGTCACCATCAGACAGAGCAAACTGGGGTGGAGAAGGGCAGAACTGCCACGGTAAAGCTTTTACTCTGTTGGGAAAAGTCTACCAAATGGTAACAGTAACGAGCTCACTTACCTTCCACTCCATAACATGAAATAAAAGTCAATCTTTTAAATATTTACTTTTACAGCCCTAATAAAATCCATTAGCTACTTTCCCTAGCCTAAAGCTTAAGACATTCGCATTACATTAATATTATTCAGCCAACTCATTAAAAATGATTCAGACCTAGATTATCTTAACTCAGCTTTGCAGTTACCACCAGAACGCATTGCACTAACATTTCACTACGCTGTTCCCAGCCAGTTCTGGCAAGCTTTCGCAATTTGGACAATCCTGGATTCCATGCAGCAATTCTCTACTTCCAGCATTAACAATGAAGTAGTCAGTGTCATCATCAAAACTGGTTTTATTCCAAATATTAGGAAAATTTAGGAGACCAGAACTCCGCATCTTATTGGGAAGACACTTGGGTAAACTTGTGGGACAGTAACAAAGTAAATGTTAGTGTAACGCTTCAGTGAAAGCGCCTCGAGTACCAAGAGCACCTACCCACTGCAGTACACAGTGTTTAAGAAGCACAGTAGTACAGTAAGTGCCCTAACACCTTGTTAAAAAAAAAAAAAAAAAAAAAAAAATTAAAAATCTGCATTTTAAGAAGAATATTCTGAAAATATCCAACATAAAACACAGATTTTTGTGATTTCCTTCCTTTTTTTTTTTTTCCTTTTTTCGTTTTAAAGAGAGAAACATTCTCTGTTTGTTACCAGACCGATGCACACTCCCTCCTCCTGTGGGAAACCGCTGCAGCCGATCCCGTCTCTTTGCCTTTTATTTTTGGCGGCCTCCTTTCGAAAACTCCGCCCTCTGACACGGGACCACTGGAGCGCGGGGAGCATGCATCAAGGGTCCGTGGCAGCGAGAAGTCCCCACACACGCTCGCTCTGTGAACTGGCTTAAGATGCTTCTCTGTAGCCCCATTTGGTTGTGAAGCGCCGGAGAACCTGGGTTCAGGTAAAAGTTTCAGGTCCTCCAACGCTTTTTGTCCCCTGTTCGGGGCTCTTAGGGGCAATTGTCAAAAAAGTGAAGATACAAAAATGACATCCAAAGGGTCAGACTGCATCTATTGCCCAGACTGCATCAATTTCAAGGGGATTGTAGCAAAAATAAAACAAGAGGGTTGTAATGACAAGAGGGGAACTTTATGTCTGTTTCTTATTACAGCAAAGGGGGGGCTCCTCAGTCTTTGCTGACTCCAAAGTCCTGAATCACACCATAAAAAAGGGAGTGAGAAGGCAGGTTTCACAGGGGGCTGCGCGAGTCTCCAGCTAGGGTCCTTGATGCAACAGCTTTTTTAAAAGTGAAAGTGAAGTAAAGAGAGGAGTACGTATGACAGATTGCATCTTCACAGCCAGGATGTCACTAGTCTGACAAGCTGCAGGCTATACAATCCTCAGTCAGTCCCATTTTGCACATCCAGCAGTAGCAAAGTGACTTGAATTACCAGAGAATGCAAGGACGTGCTTTCCCGGCAGAAAGCACAGGGAATCCTCGCTACAAATGGAGACGGAACTGAATGGCTGGGGAGGAGGGGGAAGAATAGGAAGGCAGGAAGAGGAAAATGCAGTGGTGTTTTCCAGACTAGAATGTGGTCCTTGTGGAGCACGCAACTCGCTGAAGCCAAGACCAGAGCAAGTACAAGACTTTGATTCTCCAGCCTAGTGTGCTCCAGAGCGTGTGCATGTGCTCACGGCCTTCCTGCGCCTTTACAAGAGAAGGTAGCAGGGCTGAGAATCAAAGCAGCAAGTCATGTTTGACAGCTGCCTGGGAAACATTCCCTTTGTCAGACCATCAGAACACAGTCTCCAGTTATTAATTAGGAGAGCTAACTAGCAAACATGCTAGTCTAGAGAGCTTAGACCATTGATATGTACCCCCACCCCTGCACTGAGAATGATCTGCAGCTGATATCAAAGCTTCTGTTAAAGAAAACAAAACAAAACAAATTCAAAGTTTTTAGTTTAATAGACTGAACAAAAAAAAAGTAAAATAAAAAGTAAATTCAGTGCAGAGAGAGGACCTCACTCCAGGGAATTATCACAAAGTAGTCATTACGGGACTCAGAACTTACCTGGAAGCAGCTTTTTTTGAAACCAATGTTCCATTAGGAAGAGGGAAAGCCCTGGTGACTCAGCCAAAAGGCGCGCGCCCCTGTTTTATGTTATTTAGGTAGAAGCCTTCACTTTCCAGGATCTTGGAAGAAGTCGTCCAGAAGTTTGCCAGTTAAGTGACTTATTTTAAGAAGCAGCAAACTCAGGGCCCCAAAACAAGCAGAGATGTTGTTCAGTAACAAGAAACAGACTCTGGAACCTTTCCCCCTTCGCTTGGGTGAAGTGGAGGATGGGAAGTGGGGAGACTTGTTTTCTGAAGTGTCATCCAATTGAGTAGTTTTAGGGGGAGTGTTGTTTTGTTGGTTTTTTTTTTTTGAGGGGGATGAGGCTGTTTTAAATGTCTAGGCAAGATGCACAAAGAAGCTACCAGCACATAGCAAGCCTGTTTAAAAAATGCTGCTAGAGAAAGCAGCTCTCTTTCATACAAACTGGTTTCAGGCCTCAGTCCCTTCTCCCAACAGGCCCAAGTTCTAACTGCACAGGTCCAGACATGACCCTAGAGGGCAGAGACTGAAGTCCATATAATCACTTCTCCAAGGAAGTGTTGTATGTTTTTTGAGGGGGAAGGGGATGAAAGTTATGTGAACAAAGGCTGACAAGTCTATTAATGGTCTGCCTGTAGTGAAGTGACCATATGATGCACAGCACAGCCACCCTTCAGAATAGGAAGAAGAGTTCAAGTAAACATATTTTTTTTAAATTAGATTTCTCTAAGCTACCCTGGATAGATCTGCAGTAATTTCATCTAAAATTTACTGCAGTGAGACACTGACCCCCGAGTAGTTTATCTTCTACCGAACTCAGGGTTATTAATATCAGAGCACTTCAGAAGCCATCCTCCTCTTTCTTCTAGAGTGAGCACATGTATGAAGACTGTGCTTAGCACACAGTGCTTCACAAACAAATGTACTTATTAAAAAAAGGGGGCACAACTGATGCATCCAGACAGATCATTTTCTTATCACCAGAATAGAACTGTGTGGTTTTGATTCAGTTACACATCTGGGTAATACAAGGTTAAAGGCCATATATCATCTCAGTGGTCCTGCCTAGAAGGAACACAGAGGAGGGAAGGTTACATGTCAAGACCAAAGATCTGGAGCAGTGCTTTCTCAGATGTGAAAACATCTGTGGGGTAAATGTGTGTACACTGGGGTTGGTATGTTCAAATCTGTAGTGTGTCATACAGGGAGAATATTAGCCATTTGCTGTTGAAATGCTCTCCCACAGCTTCCTACTTGAACTTTATCTGACAGGCTCTGAACTGAGAGCAATCCATCCCTATCATCCAGCAACAAAAGCTGGATTTGGGGAAGAAGTGAGTGTGGTGGAAGGGTTGGGTTGCATAATTGGACGTCTCTTCTCCCTCTTGGCGATCGATTGGTCATGCCTAGGCCTTGCTGCAGACCAAAGCCTGTTCATTAGGAGCAGGAAGAGACTTTGAATATGAAAGAAAAAAAAAAGATTAATGTTAAAAAACGTATTTCACATGTGGGGGAAAATCACGCTTTGAATTTTTTTTTTTTAAAGAAAACATATTTCAGTCCAAAGAAGAAAAATATGCAGCAGTAGGCAAGAGTGGTCTATGCGTACAAACCTAGCCCACGAGATGCAACGTCGGTAGCAATGAGGATAGGAGCCTTTCCAGAACGAAACTCTGTAAAACAAAGCATGCTATGAAGTAAGATTTTTTCAAAAAGGTAAAGTTACCTGAACTTGATTTACACTAAATGTTTCTTTTCCAGAATCTGGGTAAGATGGATCAATTTCAGAAACCTCAGCAAGTCAGGCTATGTGTCAACTATTTTTCAAAATCAAGCTTTCTGGGTTAAGCAACTTTCCAATTGTGTTTTGTAGAAGAAAATAAATTTAAAATCAACCCAATAACAACAAACCCAACAACAAACAAACAAAAAAAACTACCCCCCAAACAAACCAAAACCCTCATACCAACAACAAAAAGAAAACAAAACAAAATAAAAAGCAAATGCAAGTACTGAAATTAACAGTACAAAGGCAAATAAAGTTCTTTTGAAATGTATTAGGTACAGAGACAAAAACTAAGAAGACTGGAGATGTCTCTGTCAATTACATACAGCAGCCCAAGTTAACTCTCCCCTCAGTGAAGGACTCACCATTAAGCACCCAGTCTCTTTCTGGCTGACTCTTGTCTCCATGGATACACATAGCTGGCCAACTGCCAAACAGAGATGCACATTAGTACAGACAAAAAAGTACATACATTAAAGGCAACAGCAAGCTTTATTGGCATTTTGGTAAAGAGAAAAAATAAGACTTCAGATGTATTTCATTCCCTGTCCTCCTCTGGCCTGTATCTACCTGGCACTTATACTGGTTTGTTTCTTGTGTGTTACACCCACATGAACAGCCACCTAAACCCAATCACATTTGCTGTAGTATTGATACAGCCCCAGTCAGTGTATCATCATCATTCTGATATGTTAAAAGCAACACAGCTTACAGACACTCTCTCTTGCACTAATGCTTTGATGGAGTGGAATCTGCTGGGAAACTAAGATTGAATTCAGCTAAGGAAAGAATGGACAAGTTGTTCCCAGTGATAGCATCATGAACATTTAAACGTTACTGCTTTTGATTACAATTTCTGTTCTCCACTAGAAACAAGGGGAGGGGGGAAGTTAATCACCCATCTCTGCGCATCCTTCGAGTGAGATCATCACATCGCCTCTTTGTCTCCACAAAGATGATAGTCTTGTTTTCCTTCTCCGCCATGATTTCTTCCATCAGTTGTATCAGTCTAAAATAGACACGAGAGCAAAGTTGTGTATCTACATACACACAAATATAGGACCACTCTCAACTTACATTGAGAACATACACAACATGCATCCGCAGAAGTATCATTTACATGGAATTTAGGTCTGTTGTACAGTGCTGTGGTTAAAATACACACAACAGATCAATGACACAACTTGTAACACTCAAAGGTTAGACAGCATTACATGTTACTATTTGGAATTAATATTTGGCTTACTAAGCAATGTTGATATTTAAGCACAATCAAGATATGTGAAATGGTAGGAAAATCAGCTTACTTATGGTCCTTCTCACTTTCCATGCACACATCCACTATCTGCAGGATATTGTGGTTAGCACTCAGCTCCAAGTTCCCCACGTTGATCTGAACATAGTCCTGCAGGAAGTCCTCGGCAAGCTGGCGCACTTCTTTGGGCCAAGTGGCACTCCACATTAGAGTCTGTCTGTCAGGCTAACGACAAGGAAAACTGATTTAGTTATGAGGTTCTGGACTTTGAAGAGTAAACCAAAGGAGGCTGTTCTTCTGCAACGTTCACACACCCTTATCTGGTCAACAATTTTACGAATCTGGGGTTCAAATCCCATGTCCAACATTCTGTCTGCCTCGTCCAGCACCAGGTAGGTACATCGACGAAGGTTGGTCTTTCCTGCCTCCAGGAAGTCAATCAAGCGACCTGGTGTAGCAATGCAGATCTCCACACCTTCAAAACAGAAGAAGGAAGAAGAGTAAGGCTCTTCATTTGAATGTCAATTGGTATTTTTAGCCAGAATGAATCACCTTCCAGAGCAAATTGTGTTGTTTTTTTTTTTTTTAAGGACAAAAAAAAAAGGCAGAAAAAAAGCACCACCCTCATTTGTACCCAAGATTGAGTCATTTCAGTAGAAACCCTCGTTTCTTTTAGTATTCTTTTTCCATTCTGAAATTATTGCTACAGTGCCATTAAAATGATAAATGCAGTAGAAAAGCTAAAAGCTTACTGTCAAAAAACACCAGTAAAGAGCTGTGCAAAAAACAGAAGATTCCACTCAAGCCTGACCCACCTTCCTCTAGAATTACAGTCTAGAGACCTCTCTAGAAAAAAAAAATAAAATAAAGGAGGAACTTGTGCTAAACTCCCCATGTTAATCAAATAGGAAGGGCTGCTCTTGCTATACAGGTCAGATTACTTCCACTTCAACATTGGTTTTAGTGTGGGTTAGTTTGGTTTAGTTTGGGGGTTTTTTAAAATTATATAAAGTCAAAGTACTGGCTTAAATACTGAGTTGTTATGCACCAACAGTGACAGGTAACCATCCCCATATTTGTTAGCATAAAACCAGAATTCAAACATTCATAAACTACTATCAGGTATGGCAATTGATACATTCCTTGAAAGGAGGGACTGGTTTCCAGTGATTCTCTATTCCTACAGGCGAGTCCCTCAGTGTCACTGAAATGCCCACAGTAAGTAAGATAAGGAAAGCAGAGGGTGAATAAGAGCAAAACCCCAACAGCCTTCCTGATACTATACTTACAAATGCGAAGTATTTTATGGCAATCTGTGTGTCAATCTTGACTCCTCAGAGCTGACAAAGTTAGGCATACTTCTAATTTCTATAAAGCTCAAGCTTTATTTAGATTTAGTTAGATTTCTAATGTAGCCATTGGACTACCAGGAAGCCTGAATAAAGTGCCATCTCTGCTGTCAATGATGTTCTCCCAACAAGGTAAACTTATTCACTACATACCCCAGAGATCACAGCTGACAAAAAATGTTTTCTGGACTCTTATCTATTCAACAGTCTTTGCTGCCCATATCTTCTAACCCAAGAGTTTTCTTTATAAGGACAACACCTATTTTACAGCACTCCAGAAAGATGTGCAAAAACCCAGCAAGCTGATCCTCCCAAGCTCTCTTCATGTGTCCTTTAACTGTTCCATTGAAGATGCTACTTTTGAACTGGAATGCACTACCATTTTTTATTTAACAGAACTATCCCCATAGCCTTTTACTGTGTATGTCTTTTTCCCATTATTTCAATAAGGAGTCTGCAAACTGTATATATATAAGCTTACCTGAATAATATTCCTTCTATCTTTCCAAGTAGTTCTATTGCATTTTTTTTTTATCTGGTAAAGATGAAAACCACCATCACAGTCCTGCATTTGAAATTCTACATAACTAGCCCTTGAAAGGAAGATTAGGTCCCCTGAGCATTACTGTGTTTCAGTAGAAAGTAGAACTCTGGTTCCACACCATTCCAAACTCTAGCCCCTTGCTGTGTGTAGAAAGGCAGTTACAGAACACTACAGAGCCCATGAACAGACACAGAGCTTTGTTCTTAAGAACAATAGAAAAAAAACCAACAAACCCACTGCCTAAATAAGTTTCTATACATTCAGAAATTAAGCTTGATTATTTGAACAAGCCTAAGCAGAAAACTTGAAATTTGGCTGAAGAAAAATAATTCCTTAAACTTGCTGCTACTGCATTTCCTTAAAATTTCTCTTTCTGGCAAGTTTCTTTTTCCCCTTCTCACTTTCTGACAATCTTCACAAGTGGGAAATGCAAAAAGAAAACAGAATGGAAACATAATATCCAAGTAATTCACTATACAACAAAGAAGAGAACAACCTCATGAACTGTCATTGAACAACTGGAGAGATAGCCACTCATTCATGGACACTCCCCTCTCAAGAGATTTTAAGGAGATAATTTTATTTTTTACAGATATTTTACAACACCACCTCCCTCCTGAAATTGGAAACACCCATTTTTTAATTACCTCTTTCTAGATCTCTGATTTGGGGACCTTTGGGTGCGCCTCCATATATGCAGGTACTCTTCAGTCTTGAACATTTGCCATAATCATCAGCCACCTGCTGCACTTGCTGGGCCAGCTCTCTAGTAGGTGCTAGAACCAGACACTGCAAAAAGAAGAAGATTCAGGGTAGCCCAGCTGCACAGGCATCCTCAGCTTAAGGGCTCAGCACAGTTATGATAAGTGAAGTTGGACCATCTCCTCTTTATTAACTGAAATGTTTAAATATCTTTAGACTGTGTCAGCAACTGCACAGAAATTCAACTGAGTGGGATGTTCACATTGTGATAGTAAGTATTTCTCTGCTTACTATTCTGATTGACCAATTCTATATAGTACAGATCTCAGTAATGGTGCCACACCACACACACACAAAGAAAATAACTGACAAGCACTTACAATTGGGCCATCCCCTCTCTCCAAATATGGCTGGTGGTTGATGTGAACAATTGCAGGCAACAAGTACTAAAACAAAAGAACTTTAAGTCAGTACACAGAACTTCAATATTAAATGTCAATGACCTCCTACCACAACAACAGTATAACAGCAAGAGCCCATTTAGACTAGTAATCCTTCAAGAAGCCAATACTTGATGTGAGAGACAGAGAGAAACCTTGGCTAAATAAAAATCAGGATTTTTCAAAAACAGATAGTTGCATTTATGAAACAGAAGATTTTCACAGCTACCGACAAACCATGTCTGCTTTGACATAAGCACAAAATACTACAATTCAGTTGTAGTGACAGCTCAACACCTCTGAAAGGAACACTCAGTTAAATTTGTAGTCTAAATCAGAAGAATTGAGCAATCTTGGCCCAAACCAATGCTCTTTAATAAGGGTAACATTTCTTCTTAACCACTGCAGGTAAAAATAATGTACACCTTGAAGTCTCTAACAACTTCTATTTTAATTTGCATAGCTAATAAAACAAATATGCTAAAGAGAACATGCTGGGTTTTTTTAAACCGTTATAGACCAAAGAAAAACAACCAAGCGTTCAAAAAGAAAGACACACAGACAAAACACATGCCTGTGAATAGACAGCCTGGTGAGACTTAAGTCTCACCCATGACACATTAAAGCAAGCTTTAAAAATGTGTTAATATCTCCTTTTATGCTTGTAGTACTGACAAGACCCAAAACTACTAACCAGTAGGTAGCAGTAATTTCTGCAAAGAGACTAGGAGAAAGAAAGAAAAGGCAAGAATACGTACTGCTAATGTCTTCCCAGAACCAGTCTGTGCAATGCCCACCATGTCACGGCCACTGAGGGCTAATGGAAAGCCCTGGCACTGAATTGGAGTAGGTTCTGTGAAGTTCTGATCCATCAAGGCATCCATCACATATTCTAAGAATTTAAGAAAAGAAAAAAATTCATAAAGGGTAACTGAGGTTTCAGAAGACCTTTTAGAAAACAGAGATGCCTGAACCATTATTGGTTTTGAGCAATCTTCAGTGTCTTAGAGACAAAATACTTACGTGGAAAACTACACTGGTGGAAGGCAAAGACAGGCTTGGGGCAGCCTTCCATTCCCCGAATTGTTATCTCTTTCTTTCTTCTCAATTCTTCAACTTCATACTATTGATGTGGAAAAGAAAAGAAACACCCAATGTCATCAGCAAGTTAAAGTAGGTATTTCCAAGTATTCACACCTCTGGATAACAGCTTCATTAGAGAGCTGAACTGAAACAGCAATCTAAAACTGCTTTCCTAAAGATACTATTTTAAGGTTGAGCTGTCACAGCTTCTCCAATATTCAGAAGTACAAGCTCTCTAGGGAGTCTCGAAGGACTAAAGTCTCTCTCTTCTTCCAATCAGCCCTTTTCAATGAAATTGTATTAATATAGTCTTTTTAAGAATTATTTCTTTTTCCAGGGGCCAGAAATGATCAACAGCTTCAGAAGTAATTAGAAATAGAGGATCAGATAAAAACATGTTTTATGTGACAGTGCTAAGAACTAAACAAAATAAATAGCCTTAATATACTAGGAACTAGCATAAGGCAGGACTATGCCCCTCCTTCAATTAACACATTTCAGAGGTGATTAAATACAAAGCTCTTGCTGGACAGGCTGCATCTCAGAAATCTTGCTTGGAATCTTTCTGGAACCAGCACTACTACTCTGCAGTAAAGAAGCCCAGGCAATATCATAATGATACCCCAAGATCTTCAAGTTTTTTGTTTCTGTTTTTTAAATAATGCCACTTCTTAAAATATTTCTGAAATGTGTATCCACAGAAGAGTAATTGTAGGACTAGAGAAAGTTTTCTCTCTGTCTAGGTTACCTTGCAAGTCCAACTGCACTATGCAACATGGTTCCACAATTCACGACCTTATTCTAATAATCATTTAAAAAAATCAATAGAAAGATACACACCAATACCAAACATAACTTTTATCCCAAGCAATTATTTTACTCTTTGTGAGAACGTCTTGAGCTTGAATGAAAAGGTTAAAAAAAACCACCAACAAAACAACTTCTGGGAAAAACATGAAAAGCCTTTTGGCTGGTTGAGGCAAAGACAACTACAGCAGCTAATGCCAGCTTTAGTGCAGTAGCTCAAGTCATACCCTAAAGCCAATGCCTCCTTCAAATCCTTTATGACATATAAAATCTAATGAATATTTCACATAAAGGTTTGAAAGTCAATGGAATTGTGTAAGAACATTTTGTTTATTTCCTCATGTTAAGAAATAAAACTCTTGATTTCTAAATATAAAATGACACTAAGGAAGGAAAACAAGACTCTAAACCTGGGAGTTGGAAGGGAAGATGATTGTAGATACATAGTAAACACGAAGTATTCCATCCAGCTTAGAGCCTCCCATGCACAAAGGACATTGTTTTAACAGGGCATGTCCAACTGTGGGAAGCAAGCCAGAGGCAGGAGTACAGAATGCATGAAGAAAGACTGGGGGAACAACATTTGTTTAGCTGGGCAACAAAAGGGGGGATAACGTGAAACATTAAGCCCCTGGACAGCCATCCAGAAAGGATATAAACTCTTTGCATCCCTGAGGATATTCTAACTCAAATGGACAAGGCACTAAGCAACTTGCTCTAGTTTTGTAGTTAACCCTACTCTGAGCAGATTATAGACTAGAGATCTCCTACAGATTCCTTTAGCCTGAAATGATATAACATTACTTTCACAAAATTCTCATGCATTTCTGCCACTCTTGGTTCATTACCTTTGATTCTTTCAGGGTCTCTTCAGTACTGCAACTCCTAAGTTCTCTACACTGACAAACAGCTAGACCAGAAAAGGATTATGATGATGAATGACAAATGACCAAATGTAAAATACCTCCTATAAAACCAGCTAAGGGTATCCTAGAGAGTACAAAACACATCATTAACAGGCACAATGAAAAGACAGTTTTGTTACACACTGTCCCAGACTTCCTAAGACACATTTTTCCACTTGTGGGAATTTCTTTTAGGTAAAATGGTACAGACAGAACCTGAAAACTCACCGGAGTAAGCCTGGCCACTTCTGGATGTTCCACATAAAAATTCTTCTCAAACTTGGGCAGCTCATTTAAATCCCATTTTTTCTTACGTAAGCGTTCCCCTGGATTGCCAAATTTCTTTGGAGGAAGAGGACCTCCACGACTTGCTCCAAATCTGAGTGTCAGCGTTAGTAAAAAAAAAATAAAAATAAAAAAAAATTACTCCGGAATTTGCAGAATTCTTATGCATTTTCCACTCTTTTCCCCAATTTGACAAATCAGCACAATATTCTATCAGAGGTCACATTCCTCCAACCATTATGATGGCACAACTGCCTGAAGTAACATAAACCTGCCTTAAGTAAGTTCTGAAGTGTTTCCTTCCAATACAGCCATTTCTAAGTGACTGTCTTAGAGCTCCTATCTCTAGTGTCTACCTCAAGGTTCCCTCCCTCAGGACAATGCTGTGGGTACAGCTATAGTTCTTTCCTCTTCTTTAAACAGACAATACACTTAAAACACTGTTACATGAAAGGGATGAGAAAAAAAATGCTGATTGCAAATTAATCTCTCTTGAGGTCAGGTTTACACAAAAATAGGTATTGCACTACCTTCCCATCTACGCCTTCCTTCTTATCACACAGTATGTCTTTTTATAAGAAAAACAGCAGTGAGGAACAGAAAGTAAACAAGTCCAAACAAGCTGGCAAGCCTATCTGTAACCAAAGCAATTAAAAAAAAATATTATTTTTAAACTGAAGTCTAACAAGAAACAACAAGAATGTACCTGGGAAAAAACATCCTCTCTCATATGCTTTTGATAAGGACTCAAGAGAGCAAGAAGCTAATGTTTACTAAAAATTTCCTAACTAGCAGAACAACTCCAAAGTTACTGTTCTTTCTCTCCTAAGTTTTTTTCACCCATTTTTTTCACCTACAAGTTAAGAACTAACTGTAATGACTCATTAATGCATTAGACAAAACATGAGCTTCTGGCAATAATCTGTAAGAATAACAGAAAAGCAATTGGCATCAAATGATTATTTACTGTAAATATTATAAATTATATATTTTTAAATTCCACCACAAAAAATCATAGCTCTTTCATTAGTATCATACAAACACAGCAAAAGGTATGTCTCCAAATGCTATCATGTAAAATTTTGTCCTAATTCAGATTTTGGTTAATAAAGCTATAGCTTTTTGCAAAACGTGAATTCATGAGAAATACCCATTTAAAATAAGTCTTTTATTTAGATAGCAAACCCAAAGTATCTGCATCTTACCAAGTCTGTCTGAGAGTAAATAGAGGCTGTTACTGAAACAAACTTACAGCAACAAAAATCCCAAGGAAATCTATACACTAGTAACTTGCAGGAGGGTAGGGAAGGGAAGGCCTGTGCTGGAAAAATAAAGCAAATGTGAAAAATTTCTGAATTACCTTAAGTACAAAACTATCTGGTCAGACATTAACTACATTTTTCCTTTAAATCACTTCCCAATGAAAACTATAAATTACAGTAATTAAGAGACCAAAAAAAAACCCAAACCAAAACTCAAATCAACACACTCCTTCAAAGGAGGGGTAAACTTTTTTGAAAACCTAAGTGTGGTAGATACAAAAACTTAAGTTTTAAAATGTTTGCACTACTGCAACTGTGTCATTCAGTCTCTTTCCATTCCTATAAATATCCCCTATTTTTAATCAGTGTATCAGATCCTCTAGACAACCTGCTTGTTCAGCAGTTTTCATTTTTGTCATATGAAGACTGAAACAACTTCAAAAACTCGTGTTAAGCATTACATTTTCTTTCAGGACAAACTGGGGAGGTGGGGAGTACAGATTTTAATTTACAGACATTCACCTTCACTGAAGATGTCTACTAATGGCCATGGTTAACAAGGTTAAAATGTCAACTATTATTTTTTGTGCAATAAAACCCAGTCTCAAAGAAGTCAACTGGAGGTTCAAAGGGTCGTTTCCTTATGAAAGGAAACACATGGAAGAACTGATTGCAAGACTGGATGCTAGAGTAGCTGAGTAGGAGAAATATTTATCCAAGGCGAAGAATTCATACATTTTACATAGAAGTCACATAGTTTTGAGTTTTCCCTTTTACACAGAACCTGGCTGTATACTGACCTGCAAGTGAGCCCTGCAGTAATCAATCCTTGAATGCTGACTCTGCTGAAGTTTACGAGCTACACTGACAATAACTTTACACTCCCATTACAAGTACAACAAGATTCCAAATCTAGTTAAACTGATTTAAATTAAGATTATTCCACTGATTTGCCAACAGTCCTCTTTTTAAGTGTAAATTCAGACTATAATTCTTCAGTATTACTGGTACAATCATTTCTAAATGAATCTGTTGCATTTGAGAGGGGAAAAAAAAAAAAAAAAAAAAAAGAGTGCAACTTTCCATTCTGATAAGTTGCCTACAACTTGCTCCAGATAGGAAAACAGAAAGCCTGTATTTGGTTGGCCTACGAGAGAATCAGCACTGAGAAGGTGATAAACTTCCAAAGTGCTGGATGGC
The DNA here is from genome assembly GCA_024611195.1 of Ceyx melanurus. Classification (NCBI taxonomy): domain Eukaryota; kingdom Metazoa; phylum Chordata; class Aves; order Coraciiformes; family Alcedinidae; genus Ceyx; species Ceyx melanurus. The sequence continues at coordinate 17,460 of JANHGL010011399.1, read as the reverse complement.
TCATAATTTTATAAAGCTTATTTATGAGGTATGAGGGTTGTTAGTGGTTACAAATATTTTCACACCTTAAATAGATGTATAATAATAATAAACTGAATCCCAATGCATTAAAGCCTCCAGGATAATATGCCAAGAAAATGATCTTCCATGCAAATGTTCAGAAACTTCACAGAGGAGCATGTAGACACTTCTTTGCCCCATGCAAAGCCCTCTTGGATGCACCTGCCTACAATCGAAGTATTTTAGTAACATGAGATTACACAAACTTTAAAGCACATCAAGTGTTGTGACAATGCTATGGTCAGTGTTCTTTTAAGTAACTGTATGTAAGTCCACATACTCAAACTCACTAAACTCCAAAAACAGCTGGAGTCTAAACTATTTCAGGCTTGCCAAAACATTTACTCCAATGTCTTTGTGTTAAACTGAGGTGGAAATATCATATTGGAAAAACACTACTATCCTCTCTGAAAAAAAATGAAACTATCTTTTCATTTCAGAGCGTGAAATGTGGGTGTAAGATAAAGCAGGGATACAACTATCTCTCTCCACAGATGACAAGAAACTAAATGTTAAAATGCAGTGCAACACAGAACAAAATATTCCTGAATCTCAGTAGGGAGGGAAAACACGAAAGGAAGTGGAGGGGAGAAAGTCTATTTATTAACTGAGATCTTGACTGCCATATTAAGAATAACAGAAGCCACATGATATGCTTATTACTAATCCTCTACAACAGAGGCATAACTAACTGTGATCTAAAGGATGGAAAATGCCACTCCTAAATTAGTGCTTTCTCTTTAAAAAAATACACAGAAATAATATTTTATTACTTTGAACCCTTTCAAAACTTCAAGTCTCAAACTAAACACTATAATGCCTCTGTACTTACTGATGCTACCCTCATTAGAAAATTAAAATATAATAAAAATCAAGCCTGCAAAAACCTTTTCCAAGACAAACTTACTTTAAATACCAGATTCAAGAGTATTAAACATTAGGCCTCTGTAGTGCCACAGACAACTCCTGTCTGACTGCTACATAAGCTTGGTCATGCTCGTTGTGGGTCAGGGCCATGTTTACTGAGATCACCCTCCTGAGTATGCATGGCAGTTTTTTCAATCTCATTTCCTCTCATGATAAGCCTGAAACCACAAATGAAAGATCTTTCACCAGCTGCCATCTTTCTAGTAAGTCCAGAAAGAGCAATGACAACCAGAAGGGCAGAGCGTCCAACCACCCTTGCCAGGGCCACCAAGACCTTCATTGCTTGCGAACGGGGGGACAGAGGGAACTGAGGGAGCAGGGTAAAGGCTGGCAGAAATACATTAAGGGTAGGAGAGGGAAAGGAAACGGAGGCCTTAAAATCGCAAGCAAGGCAAACAGTCACACATGAACGATAGAAAAACTAAATAAATAATTTTTTAAAACACCTCAATCCACCACCCCGCCTTGCTGCCAGAACCTTACTAATAAAATCTCCAGCTCCCTCCACCCCCACACAAGAATTTTCTGGGAAAAGTTCCCCTAGCACAGTGAGCGGAACGCATCCCCCTTGTCCCCATAACGCCTCCCCGGCCTTCCTCCCCCCAGGCTCCCACCGCGGGAGTGACGGGTCCCTCCACCGCCCCCGGGCCGTGTCCACCCGCTCCGCGAAACGCCCCCCACCCCAGGCCCGGAATGGCCTACTGACCCCCCCTCAACCGCCCCCCTTACCCGCCGCGGTCTCGGTCGCGGCCCCGGTCCCCGAAGCCCCTCATCGCACCCGGAGGGGTGGGAGAGAGGCAGCGAAACGCCGGCCGTGGGGACGGCGAGGGACTAGGGGTACGGGGAGAGGGTCCAGCCAGGGGCGGCTGTGTCTCGGAGGAATCGCTTTGCGCCACCTCGCTTCTTTGGTGGGATACAAAAGGAGAAGAAGTCGTCAGTGGGTCAGAGACCCGCTGGACGTCGGCGGACGGAACGGCGGGGCTCTCGGTCGGCTCCAGGGCCCGTGAAGTGTGGAGACACCAGCGTCTTCTTCCTCCGGGCTCCCGGCACAAAATGGCTGCCGCCGCCCCAACCCGCTTCAGTTACGTTACGGCCGGCCCGGCGCTGCGCCAATTGCGGCCCTCGAAAATACCTACGCCTATTCCCGGAAGACAACTACGCCTTAAGCTCTCTTAGCGAAACACTGCTCTTCTCGGCAGTCAGGCTACGAAAACTGCGTAGCATCCTTTACTTGAGCCAGACCCCCGCGTGAGAAAAGGAGGGAGGAGAGTAATGCTCTCCCTATTCCTCAAAGTCTGCTACGCAAAGAGTCATCCCCGTAACCCCTTCTAGACAGTAGAGAAAACCCAGGCCGCGGCGTACGTTACGTAAGTACACGGCTTACGCAAGTTGCGTAATAGGCTGACGTAGGGCAGGGAAGAGCCCGACGTTTTGCGTAAAATTCTTCCGCAGGTTGTACAGACACGGCTGGAGGAGTGTCGGAGGATTACGTTAAATTTTCAGCGTAGTCGGGTTTGGAGAATACACCCTTTCGCCTACGCTCCAACTGTCCCCGTCGAGAGCGGTAGTGGCGCTGAGGGGACAATAACGGAGCGCGGAGGGGCGGCGGGGCCTGGCACGGGGGAGGGGATGCGGCCCCTCGGGCCTTAGCGGCGGTGCCGACGAGACCGCACAGGTCCGGTGGGTTGAGCTTTGCCCGCCGCTTTTTTTCCCCGTCAGATCAGTGCGGGGGATCTTGTCGCGGCGCTGGGGCAGTAGTAGTGACAGCAGCCATGATGCGTGTGCATATCCGAGGGCCGGGAGGCTGGGAGAAAATGGCTTAAGGCACCCCAAAGCGGTTCATGGTGGCAGCCACCCCCAAGCAACGCCAGCGGCTGCAGGAGGTTGTTAACAGCCTCTCCAGAAAGTAAACCGATTCTCCCCTTCATCCACTGTGGCCTTACTGCAAGTGATCAAACATACGAAGTATGTGAACGACACTGGGCACAGCACACACAACCTGTTCATGGCCTGCTGGTGTTTGACTCCCCAAATCAACCAGAAACTCCTAACTAAAAGATAAAATAAGCCATGATGCAACTCCGTGGCATTCTCTTGTTCTGTGCTTATGCTCCTGGCACTTGCCACCAGGCAGCTAGTTGGTCTGTCCCAGCCATGTCTGCTGAGCTCTGTACGCCAGCCAAGCCAGACCTTGGCCCAAGCCATGGCCATGCTATCGGCAGCACTCGCTGGGCTGTCAAGAGTGTCAACAAGCTGTTAAATTGGCAGAAGAGAAAGCAAGTCCCCTTTCAGAGTTGGAACGTGGAATGAGACACAAATTGTTGACCACTTTAGTTTCACATACTGTAGGCACGTATGGCATATGTGAGCAAAAAGCAATCTTAGTGCTTAAAATACTGAAAGAAACTTGGGCCTTTCTAAGTGAGTGAGAGGGAGTCAAGTGACACTGTAATCTCACACTGACACTCAGTACTGGGCCACTGGATATTCATACTCAAATATGCCTGGAGTGGGAAAGACTGGAACATGCAAAAACATAGGTGTTAGTTAAATTACGTCTGATCCATTCCTGGCTCTCTCACATCAGGCAACCTCCCTGCTATTGCCTCTTTAGACTTCTCTCCACTGTGAAAAATCGTGCTTTACTTCAGGAAAAGTATCAAAGACCTGTTAAGAAGCCACTGAAGGAAAGAAAACTCTTTTTGTCCCCCATGACATGCAGCTCTGGCTACTCGAGCTGCACCTGTGCTGGGTGGCCAGGTGCCCTCAATGAGCAGAGGCACAAGTGCCTTTTCCTCCATGTAAATACCAATGCCAGTCTCTCTCCTCTATCTCGTTGCTGGTTTTGTTTCCTTCTGCTTTTTAATAATAACAATAACATTTAATATTATCACATATTAGGAGACTGACAAGGCAGTTACATAGAGTTTGAGTTTCTTTAAAGAACTAGACAAAAGGTTTTAAAATGTTGGGTTGCACCCAGTTGATTTCTCTCATGAAATAGTGAGATTATTGAGATTATTAGATTATTATTTCTTTATTCAAAGCACCTAAACATAATCAGAGTGCTGTTCTAATTAATAATCTTTATTTTTAATAAGAACAGTTTTAAAACATTATCTCCAAAACGTAGAAAATGCTAAATAAAAATACCGAAATTATCTAGTCAAGATAAAAATGCCTAAAACCATATTTTTTAAGTAACTTGTTCCTCTACGGTACATGAGAATCCATCAAGTTCTTGGGCTGTTGCTTCTACCACTGTCTTTTCTATTTATGACCATTTTATAACTGAGCTTAGTCCAATTCTGTTCCATTTCATACTATTAAATTCTACCACATAGACACTCTCTTTGAAAGAAACTAAAGGGTATGTTAATCTTATGTGAAAGGATAGCTTTGATTTTCATAAAATATAGGAAGAGGATTCTTTGAACAATTCACAAGCTTATTTCTTACATCTTTATCTGCTGAAAGTTCAGTTGAAAAATGAAGACCCTAAGTGAGCCATATTCAATAAAACTGAACTGTACAGAGTTCATCCCAGTGTTCTGCCAAAATATCTCTAACGGCTTCCAAAAGATAAAAATACAGCCAGGCAGTTGGTGACTTTGCACAAATCTTTATCCCAACTGCTTAGTTGGAATCCAGCTGTGCACTTACATCGGTTTTTTTCTGCCTATTCTTTGGCATCCCCGATCCCTCCAGCAGTTATTGCAAATGTGGCTTCATTTTCCGGCATCTCAGGGCTGAGAAAAAAACAACAAAACAACAACAAAAAACCAAACCAAAACAAGAAACTTGTAATTTTTCCCCGTGTTAAATGCAGCTGTGAAACAATCCCCTGAATGTTCTTCTTTTAATCAACGTGGACTATTTTAACATCTTTACACCGATGTGCAAGCTGTAGCATGTGATCAGTATTATCAAGATCAGAAAATGTGAAACCTATCTCTTGGAAGATGACAAACACAAGAGAGGGAAGTGGAGGAGGTGCAGTAGAAGGAAGATTCTGTCTGTGCAAACTCTTATTTCAATTTCTTAGCTCCTGACCTGGTGTCTCCAGGCAGTACGACTAGTGCAATTTTTAACACTTTGCATCTGCCACAGCCTCCCAGGTAAAGTCATACTCATTGTATCAGCAAAATTTAGTAATACAACACTTCTGGAATTTTCCTGCCAAGGGACCACATTGTTACCAAACTGTTTGATGGTCTTCTTTAAGAGATGATCATCTAGTAGGGTTTATGATGAAAGATTACATAATTTATTGTATTTGTTATGCAAGGCAACTTTAAATCTGTTCATTAGTTTGTCCTTTCAGATCTTCCCTCAACTTACTACCCAGAAACATGGTTAGTTTGAAACCATGACAGCTGTTCAAGCTACTCAGCTGCAGTACAACTGAGTCTACTTTGCCACCCTACAGTTGCTCCTAACACAGCTTCCTCCCAGAGGAGGTGATTTACCTGTCATATATTTTTGCAATACGCAGCTCCCCTCTCCCTTTCCTCAAACTAATCCTCGTCGTTGAAGCATGAGCAAGGATGTGGCCACCAATGGGCTTTTTAGGGTCTGCCTGAAAGCTAAATTAGCAAGAAAATTGCGGTGATTCAGTGTCCAAATTCCATAGGTTAATAACTGTCAGACAAGGCATATTGAACTCAGTAATGAAAAAAATAGGTAAATATATCAAAAAAGAATTTTAACACACTTGCCTCAAGGTAGGATGTTCAAATATTCAATGCCGGCCTAATTTTTCTGTCATTAAATTCAGGAGGCTCAAAAAATACACACCTTAAAGCTGCTCCAAAAGAAAATGAAGTGCTTTTTCAATACTTTTTTATGACTTGTTCTCTTTGTTCAACTCACAGTGAAAGAAGCCATCATGCCAGGCAGCATATAGACATAAAAACACTCGTTATGGAAACTGAGAGAAATCTACAGATGTCATCCATGAATGAGTCATCATAGCAGAGGGACCATTGACAAACCTGAACCTTCATTTTGGTGCCTTTTGCACCATACAATCTTAGTTCTTATCCCTGTTAAATATGTAATGCAAAAGAGAAGAATATTTTTAAAAAAAAAAGAGAGAAAAAGTATCCTACGTCATAGTTGCTCCTGGATCAGCAGTCATCTGGTTGGTGACAAACACGGCCACGTTATATTCTGCAATAGAATCACAGAATCATTGACTGGTTTGTGTTGGAAGGGACCTTGAATATGGTGTAGTTCCAGACCCTTGCCATGGGTAGGGACACCTCCCACTAGACCAGGTTGTGCAACAATGCAAAGGATTGAATTGTATCCAGTTAGAATTCCAAAACATTCTCCTAGCCATGGTAAAAGCAGGGCTGCTACTGAAACAGTTTAAATTACAATTGAGGGAGAACTAAATATTCTTTATATGTGATGACTGGAGCTCATCAGGAGACATCCTAAATTTGCTCGTGTGCCTTCAGCTGTACTAAAAAAAAAAAAAAAAAAGTATTTTTAGAATTCCACCAAACAAGTTCTTCTCAGTTCCCTTCTCTGTTGACTCCCTGCCCTTAGCCTCCTCTCCCTTTATCTGTTTGTCTTAAAAAAGCCCCACAACTAAAATTACTGCATGAAACAAACATTTACTCATTCCTCATCAACATTTCTGAGACATTCCGAAGAGGAGGAACTCTATTCATCATGTCATCCTTCCTCAGATCATTGCCAAGTACTGGGAATGTGGCAATAGGCATGGCTTTTTTATCTCTCTGTGCCTTCATCCTTCTTTCTATTCAGGTTTCTTATGTATTTAGACTGTCAACATTTGGGGAAGACAATTTCTCTTACTAGATATTTGTCCAGTTCTATGACCTAGTTTCTCATTTAGGACTTCTTTGAACAGTATTTCTAAGAAAGCTCTAAATGTTAAATAGTTCTAAAGACTCCTTATCTGTCATCCTGAAACAATTTATTATTGGTTTGATCTTTTTGGTAACTGACAGGGGTATAAAGTGAGGAAAGGGTCCTGAGACAATGCTCAATTGATAATGCATTGATAATGGTTGTGCATATCTGTAGGTAGTTGTGCTACCAACAGCTACATGGACTCCAGTCCACGTTTTATGAATTTTACAATGTTTTCCTTACCTTCTGATATTTTTTGGAGCCTTGACAGCATCTGAGCCAGTTTCTGTTGTCGTTCGGCCAACTCTCCACGACCACTGAAATCCACACGGAAAAGTGCCATTACGGAGTCAATGATCTGCATTGGAATTGTGCTAGATAAGTAGGTACAGTGAAATAAAACAGGAAAACCTATCCTGAAAGCAGTAAGCATACAAAAAAGGATTAGTTTAGTACCAATAGCTTGAAGATACCAGCTTCCTCATGGAACTTGGCTGCTACATAGTCAAGCAATTCCATCTGATGTTCACCTGGTGAGAAGTACAGTTGCCAAGTAAAATTAGGACAGGAAAGAGCTCTGAAGTGACAAAAACCTGAATTTTAAAACTCAGCTTTAAGTGTCTGCACTGTTTATATTTTCACTTCCAGCAGTTATAAATCCAATGCCCAATAACAAGCTACAATACCCAGTAGTGCCTCTACTTCTGTAGATTCGTTTCTACTTGCCCAGCTAACAAAACTTGTTTGTGAAAAGCTTCACAACGAAATTATGCATGAAGTCAACTTTATTGTTGTGCTAAGCACTGAAAAGCAATATAAACACTTGAATGTTGAATTAAGTGATTCATAGAAATTGTATAATAATATGAATGTTCATATTGTAGTAAAGGTCCCATTTACAATTTCCTTGAAGTTTTGATGTAGTGTCTTGTGACAGAGTGTGTTTGATGCAGTGTCTTGTGATAGAAGTGTGTTGGAGCTGTCCCTATAAAGTTCCATACACAAGATCATAGAGAATGTCTCAACAGTATTTATAGAATTGTTTGTGTTCAAGCAATCATGGTGACATTAATTGGTGCTTCTCTTACTGAGATGTGATGCTGACCCTTGTCATATACCTAGCAGAGCTCACTTAATGTGCAAATGGAGCAGATTTGCTCAGTGTAAGTATTCCAGCTCAGCTGCCCAACATAAAGTTTTGCAGTTTGCCACAATTAAGCAAATGTGCTTGGTGTACAAGGTCAGAAACAGAAAATGGAAGGAAGCTTATGATTTCTGTTAGCAGCAAACCTTTTTTTATGATGCCCAGTGGGCAGTCTCTGTTAATCAAGTGAGAACTACCAAAAGGGGAGCCTTAGAGCAAAGCCACAGCTACCGTGGCAGGAGCAGAGCTGCCCTTACTGGTGTACGCGCGCGCGTAGAGCACGTTGTCAAGCACCGCGTCATGGTCAACGCTGAAGCGCTCGGAAATGTCTCGAAGGCGGTCTGGCCGGCTGGCAGTGCCCAGAGTTAAGGACTTCTCTTCCTACAAAGCTTGCACTGAAAATAATAAAACCCCATTCCAAAACAGAAATGGAAAAACAAAGAACAATGTGCAATTTTGTCTTGGAAAAGACTAACTTTCTCTTCACACTGTCCCACATACCCTAAAGATAGTTTAGTGCTCACAATGATAATTGGTTTGTGTTTAGGTTTTGAGGTGTGGAGGGGGCTGACATACGGATATCTGTGCTCTAGGAATTCAGCTGTGAACAAAACCTATTTATACACAGTCTGACACAGATATGAAGTGTTAAAGATAGTGTTCAGTGCTTAAATGAATTTATCTTTAAGTAAATAGAAAAGCTTCTACCACCCATGTCATTACTAAGAAGGCATATTAGATCTCAAAGAAAACCCTCACAGTTAAAATAAAATCCATATCCTAACTCTAATTTTTCCAGCATCACATGACAGGTGAAAAAAACAGTGCCCTGTGGGCTGCTACACACTGTGCTCACCAGGCTTTCTGTGTGAGTCATAATGTTTGACCTGCATGAAGTTACCTGGAGCCTCCTACTTGCTTATGTCAAAATGAGCTGTCTTTGCAGTTCATTGTACTTGTAGCTTTTAACAGTCCAAAAGATACAAAGTGTTTTCAGTATCAATGAAGATAATCTTTCCACCTGTGTAGCCGTTTGGTCCTGGCAGCTGAGCCGTAACTACAGTGAAACATAGAAGAGCAAAATGAGAAATCTGGAAAAACATTTTCTTACTCCCCCTGTTATTATTTTTACTAAAATACAACAGCTTGTCCATATCACAAACAACCACTGCTTTTAATCAATGTGGAAATCTCAAGTTTTACTGCCATCTTGAGAAGAAACACAAGACAGTTTTCTTGATGGGAGATTAAATGAAATGTAATTAATGGTGTCAAAATTGTATTTTACTCAGTACTGTCACTAAATCTGTGTATTTCATATTGAAAATAGGGATATTATTAATAAGTTCTTACACTCACAGCATCCTCTTAAATTTCTTCCCAATTTTATGCTGTTGATTTAGTAGGATTTTTGGGTGGGTTTTTTTGGGTTGTTTTTGGTTTTGTTTCCAGCTGTAACTCATATGATCAGAAATTCTTTGGATATTAATTTTTCCTGATATGAAAAGAGTTACTTATTGTGGGTTTAGTATCTTTGTAGTGAATAAGCTAAAAACCTAAATTTAGTTGTAATAATTCATGCAAAAGTATAGGACTCTGCTGACCATTAGACTGTACTAAATGGAAGAGAGGCCTTTTTTTTCCAGAAGATGCCATAATTTCCATTATAATATAGCATTCATTTAAAGGAATGTTTTCCTGCTCAGTGTCTGGTAACTATATTCCAGAAGCATTAACAGTTATATTAGTAGTTATTTACTACTATTTATACATTGAGAGATATCACTGGGAAATCAAAGCCCCACTGTATTTGGCACTGCCTAAATACAGTGCCTGCCAAAATGTTTGTTTATCCAGTTACTGGATAAACAGCCAATAGTATCCTTTCAGTGCCCTTTCAGAATGTCACATTCAGCAAAACCTCTCAAAACCAGGAAATTAAAAGAGCTGCTGAGAAAGAATCCTGCCTTTTCCCTTTTCTGAGTAATGCCCCTTTCCCTCTGTAACCCATATTTGTACTCTGCTTTTCCAGATGGTGTTTTTCACTGGTTTCTTCAAGACAACTCTCTTATATTCTGTCTCCTTATGGCAAAACATACATTGATGTGGGCAGTATTAAAAAGCATTTTCATGAGTTCTCTACTCAAACACAGTGGAGGTAGGAATCACCAAGGTCTGCTTCACTGTATTTCCAGATATAACAGATTCTGACTTATCTCTATGTGGTTCATTCTGATATGAGTTGTAAAGAATAGATTCACTGAGAAGAAATGTCTCTCTCTTTTAAGTGATCACACCTACCACAAAGGGTGTGAGATAGCTGGGTTTTGCCTGTCCGGAACTCTGTTAAATAGAAAAAAGGAAAAAAAAAAGGTCAGGGTTTCTTTTTCAGAGTTTGCCAGATACAAAAGTAATTGCAGTTAGAATTGCTCTTACTTAAAAAATTCACCTCTATCTCTACCTTTTAAAATCATTTAACCCTGGTTTATGAATCATATTCTGTTCAGTAGAAGTGCGTTACATAAAAAGCAAAATCTAGATGCTTTAATATGATCATGCTTGACTACTGTCATTTACTCCTTTCTGTGTAGAAGTTAAAGCCACATGGCACCTGTGGAAAAGTGGTAACTGAGGGAGGGGTTTAGAAAGATGGCTTATTACTCTGTTGTGGCCCAGTTTCATTTTCAGTAAAATGATCAAGAAGAAGCTTATGAGTTTATTAATCTCATTATATCAAATCACATTACTCTCCAGTTTATCTTTTCTAAAGGGAAGATTACTGTGCTTTAGGAGCTCTTATTGTTGAAGGGATAACCACTATAGATCAAATTATCTATAATACTAGCTTATTTGTAATTTCAAAATCTTATATGAAGTGCAATGTATCCTAAGTGTGCATAAATAAAGTATCTTTCTGTGGCAGTTTTGTTGCTGGAAAGGAACAGATTGAATCAGGGAAGTTGTTCCTGCATGACACAGTAATAGTATTAATAATCAGCATGCCCCAAGTCTAATGATTACTCAGCTCAAACGTAGCCTGCAAGTTAGTGAAGAGGAAAAATGGGAAAACAGGAAGAGAAGTGGATTATTTCTTCTTACACTCATGCAGGTACTCATCTTTATGACTACAATGGGAAAAAAATGATACAACTAATCCAGCTTGATTTAAAATCTAAAACAAGTTGCAATTCTTTGTTCAGTAATATTTAATGTGGTTTTCTCACCTCCAAAGGCCTCAGTGATTGCCATGCTTTCAATCCCACCACCCAGAAGTTTACTGGAGAAAGGGAGAGGATTATGGTATCATTAAACCCACAAAATCACAAGAGGAAAGTAAAAGATTTTATTTTTTTTACTTTAAGGAAAGATATTTCTGCTCTAAAGCCCCTCACTTGATGCATGTGAGGTACAAGGAGATAAATGATCACTGACTCATAATTTCTCTGGAAAGAAAGGAAGAAGATACAAAATATCTTTGGAAAGACATTCCATGAAAATATCTCAAGGAAAGTCTTGTAGACTTATCATTTTGACCTGAGACCTGCAGGTTGTTTTGACTAGGTGAAAAAAATGATAATACATTCAGGATTTCTGGATGCAAACTCTGTTTGTTTACAATGATTGTAAAAGTGCAGTTTCTCCTCAGAAAAAGAGTTGGTTTTGTTGCTTACTGACACGGGCATCTTTGAGCCAGCACAAACTCCAAATGTAATGTCCTGCATGTCCTAGCTGAGTATTCCTTTACATATTTTTGTCTCATCAAAGACAATAAATATGATTATTGGAACAATCTGGACTAAGGAAATATTTAAATAGAGATAAACTTACTCAAATTCCTGGCTGCCAGTGCTAATATGAAATACCATCTTCCTTTTTTCACTGTACTCAAAGGCAGTCAGGAAGCCTGGTTCCTAAGGAAGACCAAAGAGAACATCAAGAGTTTCTTTTAGGTTTAACCTGAAGGTAAAGTGCAATATCCCGTAAATATTTTCTGTCCACTCTAGTCTCATTTATGCAGGTTGAGTATGAAAAGCACCACAGCATGTCTGTTTTTTTGTAAAGTATTGTTGCTCTAGAATAGCAAACAGAATATTTTCAAAATTATAATGATTTAGTGAAAAAATCTGCTAAGAGGAATATGGCACAGCATTTTGGAGAGGACAGCATAAGTTTAAGCTATCAGAAAAGTGGCTTACAATAAGTTTGTTTGCAGCTTCTTTAATCTTGTCCACTTTGGCCTCTGAAAGCCCTTTTACATTGCACAGTGCTCGTCTCGTGGTCATCTGGATTCCTTTGATTGTGCAGATCCCAACTGACTTCAGTTTTTTAATATCTGCTACATTCTGTGAAGAAAGTTCCCTTCCCTGAGTACTCATAACAGTTAGCAAGGAGAGGGAAAGGAAACCTTCAGAACATATATTATACATTCATATGCATGTATATTTTCACCAAGAAAGACACAGATTAACAGTAAACTCTTTGTTATGTAGTTTGTGACACTAACATCAGAAAATTTTGAGTAATGCATCTTGGGTCTAGTTGTATTTACTTGCCCCTGATCAGGGGCAGCCTTTCTAGATTCAAGCCAGCAGTAAAGAAAGAGCAGGGAGTATTGCTATACTGTGGAGCCCAATTTAGTAAACCCTATAGCACTCCATCTGTCCTGGGTCCCTTAGCACAGTTAATCTGTAAACCAGATAATCTGATTATGGATAACTGGGAGCTGACTTGCAAGAATCATCAGAAACTGACTTTAACTGCTGTGCTGTTTCTGCATGTTCACAGTATGTCCAGTTTAAAACACACGTGTCCTCCAGACCTGACACTTTGGGCTGGAATGAACTACTAGAGTTTGGCATGAACTGGGTACAGACTGCAAGTGAGCACCCTACTGACACATTTTGTCTCCTCTCACCTCATTTTGTGATTTTAACATGCTGGAAACATAAAGACAAACAACAGATTACTCACAAGAAAACATACTATGTGAAGTTGTGGGACAACGAGTTACCATTTCCAGCCAAGATCTTTGTTTGAAAAAAACCCCAACAAACTAGATGTATCATCTATTTATCTAGAGCATGTGGGTGCACAGAACGTAAGAATGGAGGAGAGTTATGCAAGAAATTAGTCATGTACATTTGGAAGCTTATTTCTCATCCTGTGATATATGTTTGATTATTATATTAATAGAGATTAGTGAGGTAAAATCAGTCATGGACAAAAATTACTATTCCACCCAAAATAATGTAATAACAGTAGGGCCACAAAGATAATCAGGGGGCTGGAGCACCTCCCATGTGAGGACAGGCTAAGCAAGTTGAGGTTGTTCAGTCTGGAAAAGAGAATGCTTCGGGGAGACCTTACAGCAGCCCTTCCAGTACCTATAGGGGGCTGAAAGAAAATATGGAGAGGGGCTCTTAATCAGGGAGTGTAGTGAGAGGATGGGGGTAACAGTTTCAAACTGAAAAAAATGATAGATTTAGATCTATTTAGATAGATTAGGAAGAAATTCTTTGCACCAACATAGGTTGGTGAGGCACTGGAAAAGGTTGCCCAGAGAGGAAAGTGTACAAGGCCAAGTTGGATAGGTCTTTGAGCAACCTGGTCTAGTGGAAGGTGTCCCTGTCCATGGCAGCGGGGTTGCAACTAGATGGTCTTTAAGGTCCCTTTCAACCCAAACCATTCTGTGATTCTATGATTGAGCTGTTTTATTATGATAAGACAACAGACTACTGCTGCAAAGATCATTTTTCTAACCAAACCTTTTGTAGACCAAAACCTTAAATGCATTACTCTGCTTCTGCATTTCTTCAGTGGCTCTGTCTTTCTGATGTCATCAAATTTATGGCTGTTCTGTATTACAATTCTCTGTGCAGTAGATCTGATTATGGAAGCTCTTGTTCTCTCCTGCACAGATTACATCTTTCACCAACAGCTTATGGACCAACCAAGGCCCTGGGACATACTCCTTAGACTACAGTTCAAACCCACCCTGCAGTACTCCTGACTTGACACACTGACACACCTGTCCCCTTAGGTCAGCTGCTTGTCCCAGTGCTCTGCCTCATGTTGCAGCTCTGTCCCAGGTGTGTGCCTCTCATGTGGAAAAGGCATCAGAATGAGAATTTATCATTAAAAAACTCTAAACCATATTTTTTTGTTGTGATAATTTTTGGACTAAATTATTTACAAACCCAGTTCACAAGGTGGCTACAAAAGCAGATGTGTCAGAAGAAGGAATAGCACACTGCAGGGTCAGGAATGCTCAGCAAAGGCTGAGAGTTCATAGCAACCTTCATTTCTACCAGACAGTTTTGAACATCAAACCACAGCCTTGTTGTGATAATCTGAATCTCTTTGTGGAAACAGTCAGATTTAGTAAATATTTCTCTCTACTCTTAGGAAAAAGAATATTTCTAAACCCACAAAAAGTCTTCAAGCAAAGTACATTAACAGATATGGGTCATCATATGTTCACACAAAGATTTTAACTGGCACAGCTGAGTACAAAAGCTTCCCTGGGGTAGGGGAATAAAGAAATAAAGACTTGGAAGAAAAAAAAGAAAAACCAATAAAAAGGAAATGAAAAGGAAATCCTTATTAAGCCAGAAGAACAGCCTAAGTTGTTATTCTTTATTTTCAAGAACTTTCATACCTTAGCATCACTCTCTTCATACCATGCCTCATTTAATATTCACAGGCTATGACAGCTTCTTTCCAGTTCATGAGGTCAGCCTCTTTAGTCAACTCACAAGTTTTTTACATAGAAATTTGTTTCTTTTTCAAATGTTACCCCATAGTTATAGCTCCCAACCTCATGATCCTTCTTCTCTCTTTAAACCTGTCAACAAACTGCCAATAAATTAGACAACAATTACACTGCTGACATGCTGAGCCCAGTGACTGCAATGCTGACTCATGTGTGTCTCATTGTGTCTGTGTCCTCCTCATCTGTAAGTCTGTAGTCATTTATATTAGAGGTAAAACTTAGATTACTTCAGCCAAACACAACTTTTTATGCTGCTTCTATAACACTGAATGTCATAGGGTTCTGATCCAATAACCAGTCTCCTGGATAAACATATAATAGTAGTAATTCAAATAACTAAGTGATGATTATGTGACATAATGATGACAATGATAACAATTATAGGCATGTATTTTGGATTAAGAAAACTAACCCCTTATTTCTCTATATACTAATATTTTCCTCACTCCCACTTTACTCTCTTCTCAAGGATGCTGAAAATAGTATAGCAACTATTGTAACAGTGTAATTTCACAGGCACCAGAAAGGCAGGAGTAATTACAAAGATTGGCAAGAACAGGAAGTAATCTATCACAGTTTTCAAATAAATTAGCAAGTAGTTAATTTTTCAAGAGTGCTGGGTGCTAAATACTTTGAATATCTTTCCACTTTATTTAGGAACCTGGTGGGAATGAGATTTTCTGAAAACCTCTTATCACCAAAGGCAAAATTTGTCTCCACAGGACTGATAGAGAATTTATTGCAAGGGGTAATTTCAGTTCTTTGTTTCAATGTGTAAAGCTTTTGGAAATAACATTATAATAGCTTTAAATGGACAATTCTGTGCAGAGAAGTAATTGCTGTTACTTACAATTCCATGCTTCTGTAGCAGGTCAATATCCTGAAAAAAGGATTCCTAAGAAAATAGCAGAAAAATGTAACAATAGATTTTGCTTTTTCTTGTAATTACATCTTTCTCACTTTGTGTCTGTTTCAAATTTGTAAACATTTAAATTATTTTCCCTAGCAACACATAACCTGTTGGAATACCCAAATAAGCAAAGACATAGCAAGCGAAGGAGGACTACACCTTTCTAGGAAAAACCCTCTTCATAAAGTGCATCTTCACAGCAAGCAATCCTCTGCTGTATGAATAAAGCTTGTTTTATGATCATAGTCATCTTGATTTTTTCCACCACAGTTCCACAGTTTTTTTCAGGCTGACAGTCACTCCTTGGAAGCATAAAATTGACTGATAGTCCCCTTGCATTTAATACAAATGTGTAAAATATAAAGAAATAATGATAGTCCTATTAAAAACTGTGCATAGCTTTCTCAACGTTAATGAAGAGTACTTGAAGACCAAGGCTGTACAGGGACTAGAAGAATTAGATTGTCTTTTATCTGACTGGAACTAAATTTTAAATGCTTTGAACTCCCTGATCATCTTTGGGGACCTCCTGTCTCTGTGGATTTTTGTAATATTATCAAAATACCTTCAAACAACATTGGCCGTGCATATTTTTCAATCAATCATAAATGTTGATTGAAAAATATATTGATAATCAAAAATATATTGATATGATTGATAAATATACCTCATCATCCTGGTATCCTGGTTCTTCTTGGACTACTTGATCCTCCATGGCCTTCATCATGAAAGAGCAGGCAATAAAATATTGATCACTACTGGGAAATGAAAACAAAGATAGTATTGGGGTGGCAATAAATGAGTAAATGACTGCAAAAGGACTTTTACGAAGTCCTTGGACTACAGAACCTTCTCAGTATGCCATCAGATATGGATTTCAACTCAGATTCAGCTTCCAGCTCTTGATTATCTGACATACCTGACCAAATGAAGGATACCTACTGCATTACTCTCACGTGAACCAGTTTGTCTGGAAGGGATTTAACAGGTTATTAAGAAAAGAGACATTATTCCCTTGTGAGAACGTTGGGTCAGAGATTAGTTTAGAGCCAGGAGAATTTAAAATGATTCATCATTAGTGGAATTTATTCTGGTAAGAATGTTAAAGGCAGTCTGTATTTTTATACCAGAAGTCAGCATAGTGGCAGACAGAATGAGTAATGGAGAGGCTATACAAGATCTCAGCTTCCCCAGCTTTATGTGACAGAAAGCCCACAGAATAGTGGTTTTGAGGTTACAACTCTTTTAAACATAAAGCTGTCAGTGTGACAGGGACCTGGCCCCAGCACATAGCATTGGGTTTAATGAGTGGGTCTTGAACTGACAGAAACATGGCAACTGACTTGACTGGAGCCAAGTTGAGGCCCCACATGAGGAGCAGGAGGCCATCTGACCTGGCCTGAGGGACACCATGGTGAAATTTCCCATCTATTGACTCAGAGGAAAATAAATTATTAAACATATATCAACACAAGGATTTATTTGGCTTATCCTTACAAGCTGGCTTTTCAGGGGATGTAAGTTTGTTCCCGAAGGATGAAGCACCACAGAATTCCCCTCCCTCGTCGAGCACCAAAATTTCTCTTCAAAATTACAAAGAACAATGTAAAACCAGCTCCTCCCCGGACACCCCCGGGAGCGCGGGGCTTCCGGTGCTTACAATCCTCTCCCAAGCCGCCTCAGCTGCCTCGCCCGCCGCCTCCTGAGGGAACCTGCCCCGAGCTTTTCCCGCTGGAGCGGCAGGGTGAGAGGAAGGAGGGG
>JANHGL010011398.1:0-22285 GCA_024611195.1 Ceyx melanurus | reverse complement strand
AAAAGAAAAGAAAAAAAAAGAAAAGAAAAGAAAAGAAAAGAAAAGAAAAGAAAAGAAAAGAAAAGAAAAGAAAAGAGAAAAGAAAAGAGATTGCAACTTTCATTCTATATACAAGGAAAAATAAATTGCGATTACATTTTTATGTAAATCAGGAGACAAGGTTAACTGGTTGTACAAAAGCCTTCATCCCTCAGACCTGGGAAACATGAAAATTGGACTGTTTCAGATTATATGTATACTGGATTTCTAAAAGGACACTTTATCTGTAGCTTTGTTTAAAACAGCTGGGGGTTTTGAAACAAGAATCCAGCAAAATGAAACCAGTGTTTTTGAGATGAAAATTTAATCGAAAAAAAAAAAGCCCTAAATAATACATAGAATTGTCATGGATATTTGAACGTTTTGTTGCACAATATATGGTACATAGAGTTGTTTTTACAACACAAGAAGATTATATTTTGAGGTTTTTTTTTCTGAGCATAGGCACAGGTGAAAAGAACAGCTGTGAGGTAGCAAAGCAGAAGGTAACATTCCCTCTTCTCTCCTCAATAACTGTAGAAAAATTATTTTGCTGATTGTCCTTTCTAGGCACAAATGAACACATTTGCTCTAGGTACAGCTGATATGGGGCATGATCTGGGTGTTTTAATGGGTAAGTAATAAGAGAAGTTTTTAGACACTGTTCTTCTACTTGAGCACCCTTACTCTTACCTTTTCTACTAGATTTTAAGGGGTCCCTGGCTAGCTCTGGCTGCAGCAATCAGCTTATTTCCCCATTATTTTAAAACAAAAATACTAATAGTATCTCTTAAGTTGAGGCAAAAGCTATGGCCCAGGATGTACCATTAGATAGCAAAGACTAGTAAGTGGCATAAGTTTCCTTATTTCTGTTCTTGGAGGGTACAGAGGAAATATACACATCTGCCATTTGGTTTAGAAAATAAATATCCCGAATAATGGTTTCTCTCTGAGTATTATGCATATATTGGAGATGTATGGTATTTGTTAAGCACCTGAATCCCATACTTCTGCATTAAAACAGGTTAAATTTGGGTCAGTTTCACTCACACATACATCATAACACAGAATGGAGAACTTAAAATATTTATGTCTTTGTGCTGTATGATAGCGTAATGCAACCCCTGCATTTTAATTTCATTTAGCTGTTATCCTGCCCTTAGGGAAATCTCTTGCCCAAGAATGTACACTCTCTGTAACAAACAGGATCACAAAATCTGAAAAAAATTGAACAGCACTAATACTTATAGAAGGAGAAAATATCTGTTAGTTCACTATTATAAAGAATATTGACCTAGAGATGCATTTTTTAATCTAGTTAAAACACTTATGAAGCACTTGGACTCTGCATACAGTAGCAAAACTTTTAAGGGAAATGAACAGAGTATTTTTTACATAGTGTTGAAACTTTCTATCAATTGAATGTGCTTGATGTGTCTGTAACAGTATCCCGAGGCATCCTATCCCCTGGGGTTTAGATGTCCATCAGAAGAGCTCTGATGATCTCCTGGGTGAAAAGACTCAAGCAGTTAAGGGAATCTGGACAATTTTATAATCCTTCACTAACGTCAGAAGGTGGATGGCGGTTTCCAGTGGTCTAGGAAAAATAAACTAAAATAAACTCCAGGGAAATAAATGTTTCCGATGGACTTGAAGTTAAAAATGAGGGGAGATTTGTCCAAAATTGAATTTCAACAGAAACCCCAAGCCACGTGACTTGAAAGCAAATGAAAGGTGGAAGAATAGTCCTTTGATCAAGGCACTGTCCTGAGAGCAAGCACAGGTTCACGTCTCTGCTCTGCTGCAGGCTCCCTGCCTTTACATGTGCTGTCTCTTGTACTGTGACTTACATTCCATGTGCTGAGACCTAAGCAGCTAAACTGCGCGCTGCTTGGGATGGGACTACCTTTGTCTTCTTCAGAGGAATGTCTGTTTCAGTCAGAGCTCAGCCCTGTGTTGTTGTGCCATGCTGGTAATGCTGCACAGTTTGGCAGAAAGCACATCTCAAGCAAAATGTTTCTGAATTCAACATGGCTTTGCAACGGTGAACTAGAGTTTCACTGCACAATACAACTTCTCAGAAGTTTTTCAGAGAGAGATTTTTTCTTTTCTTCTTTTTTTTTTTTCCATTGGAAAGAGCTGACTGAAGTAAATTAAAATATTTTGGGAGAATTTATCAACCTCATCACATCCTCTAAGATGCTTTCTGAAAACATTTTGCTGTTGAGAGCACAAAAGGACTTCCTTCAAACTTACCCTTTATTCTTCTGCATTCTTAAAAGAAGTTTGAGCCCTATCAGCTCTAAGCATTGTATAATGTGTTGGTTCATGAAAAAATCAGACTTTTTGACATTTTTCCTTGACTTGTGATTGAAACAAATGTAAAAAATCTTTGAATTTCCTCTCTAACATATGTCCTACTTTTCAACCAGTGCTACTACATAGTGTCCACTGAGATCACGATTTTAATAAAAATGCCTTCAAAGCATTAATTCCACTGTTATTAATTCAAAAAACCTCTCAGAAGTTCAGTATTCATAAAAGAAAAATCTTCTTTGGCTCACCAATATATAAATGTAATCCTTCTAATACGGCAGCACTGAATAATAAGGAGCCAAAAGCTACAGATCTAATTACTGTGCATCACTGGCTCAGGACTTAAAAAAATCTTGATTCTGAATAAACAATGCAGACTTCTATTATTAAAATATAACAATGACTTATTTTAACAAACAAATTCTCTATCTTCTTATGATAAATAAATGCATCTTTATGAAAAGGTTAAATCATCTGATTATGTAACAACATATTTGTGGCCTAAAAATGTCCAACCAGAAGCAGTCCTTCTATCACTAATCTTTACACTGAATTTTACTCAGGATATGGTAATGAGAAAAGGAGAATAGAGCTGTCTCTCAATGCAATTTGAGAGTCAGGGCTTGCTGACTTTCCTCCAGGGAAAGGACATTTCAAAAACTTTATGCCTAGCTCCACCAGTGTGTGTCTGAAGAAAGGATGAGTAGGGCGGTGTTTGCAAAAGTGCTCGTCAGCTGGCTGAGTGATGTAGACTCAACAGACTCTGCTCTCAGTGGGAACTGATCTGGGTCACTCGGAATAGTTTTCTGAAGCCATCCCTCCTCTCCTGCCTGGGGACCAGCTCACTTCTTTCCATGGCAGAATGAAAAAACCCAAACTATTACAGGAAAGAAATCTCTAGATCACTCCTTTGCATTGTTTGGTGTTGTATTCCAACTTATAACATGCATCATTAACCTAAGGAGCAAATGACTGAAGTTGTTTTTTCACTCAAAACCAGTGGTGGAGTCTGGGGAGTAGGGTGAAAGCATAGACCAAAAAGGGAGCATGTTGAATGCTTTGCATCACCTAATTGATTTCCTAATTCTGGAGATATCTGTCACTCAGAAATTTGAAAGACAGGAAATATACTAAAAATTAGAGTAGTCCTTTCAAGGCTTTCTTTGGTTTGGGAATTTACCAACACTGGGTCCGTGCAGGCACAGAAGAAATACTGGTTGTAGTACAGGTACCCTGGAATCAGAAGACTGTATACACCAGAAGAGCAGAGAACTGGGCTTGCAGTACATGCTTATTTAAGCAGTGGAACAGAGAACAGTGGATGGAATAGGTATAGATGTGGTGGGACTGGATTTCAGCTGATTGAAGCTGAGCATCAGGAGTACAGGAAATAAAAAGCAGCAGTGAATAAGTATGTCCTAAATGAAGGCTGTTTTCCATTCAGGTTGAATGAATCCACTAGAAGTTGTTCAAAGTAAAAAAAAAATAAAATCAGAGAGAAGCTATAGAAAGAGCACTCAGCTTTTGTGATTAAATGAAGCAAGAATTAATTTGGTCCTTGTTATATCAAATCAAGTGGCTAAGATCACCTTTAGTTTAATGGTGCTGAATTCAGCCCAGTGTGAGCAGACAACTGCTATAACATGATATTCAAAGAGCCCTAATCCTGTAGGCACGTCTGAATAATGTGCCATTACAGCAGAGGAGACTTACAAAAGAAATAGGTCATAAAAGACTAATAATTCAAATATAGACATTCCGTCGTATTTATAATGGGAAAAATTAAAACCTTCCAGATTAGATTTGAGAAACTAGTGACTAGTGAGGAGCTATATGAGAAATGATGGAGAAATACAGTACTCTGTTGAGTAGCTGAATCCCTCTTGCAAAAAGAAGCCCTATCTCACAAGCCTGTTGGAGTTGTTTAAACAATCAGTGATTGAGTTGAGTATTCCACCCAGATTTCCAGAATATTTTGGGTTAGGTAGAAAGTCTCATAAAGAAACCTGGCAACAATGGCATAAGGGGAAAGATCTTTGTGCAGATAAAAAAAAAAAAAAAAAAAAAAAAAGAGTTAAATGACTGTTATCAGAGGATAGGAGTAAGTGAATTACAAATGGAGGCAGCCAGTGGAGAGTTCCTCAGGATCATGCTAGGATCTGTGCTCTGCAATATCTTCATAAACTGTCTGAAAAAGGTGATGAGCAGTGAGATGAAAAACTTTGCTGATAATACTAACTGAGGTGGGAGAGTTAAAAAAGTCTAATTAAGAAATATAGATGAAAGATCTCATGACCTTAATAATAACAACACAGTGACAATTGAAATTCAATGTAACTCAGGTGTGAAAGAGAAAAAAAACCCACCCTAACTTTACATGAGCTCTGTCTTTCCAACACAATACATTTGATGATTCTATGATTCATTCATTCTATGATTTACTAGTGACACTAGAGACTGAATTCTTGAATTTGTAATAGTTCTATTAAAATTTCTGGTCAGTGCCAATTGCAATTAAAAACAAAACAAAACAAAACAAAACAAAGCAACCAAACACAAACAACCTAGCATTAGAAATTTTGAGGAAAAGAACAGAGAACACAGCAGAGAACTATTTCTCATATTTGAATACTGCATGCTGTCCTGGTCCCTTCATTTCAAAGGATGTAGAACTGGAAAGGTTCATAAAATGGCAACAGGCTTGTCAAAGTTTTGGAACAACTCCAGTTGAAGGCAGGAATAAGCAGATAGGAATTCTTCAGAATGAAAAAAGAGATGCCTGAGTGATGTAAAACAATGAGTGACATGACAAAGTGGATAGTGATTCATTGTTCACAGTTTCTTCCACTACAAGAACAAAAACATTAAAGAGAGCTAAAAGAAGCCAAATTCAAAATGAATGAGGTGGTTTTCCTGCAATCAATAACAGACCTGAAAAGCTCCTTGCCACAGGATGCTGTTAACACTGAGGCTTTACAGGCATTGGGGTGGAGATGGCATGAACTGATGTAAGGGAATCCTGTGGAGGGATGCTCAAGTGCCCAGAAACCAAATCTGGTTCAGGAATCCCCTTAGCTGCACAAGGTTGAAGGATGGGAGAGACTCGGGGAAGGACTATTATATGTTTATCCTGTTCCTTGGGCATCTGCATTTGACCATTGGTGGAAACAGAATATGAGGTTAACTGGATCTTTTGAACACTCCTGTATGGTTTGCTTATGTTCTTCTGTAGCATCATATCAGTTAACAGGGCAAAGCAATTTCTAGTTGCAGGCCATGCTACATTTGGAGATTCAAGGCAAACCTATACTGAGAACAATATCAATCTCAAAGTCTTTGTGAAGCTTCTCTGGCTAAAATATATAGCTCGAGCAGATCACAGAGAAACCTTTGTCTAGCAAACAAAGCAAATAAATCCTGGCATCTCATCTTGTGCCCTGGAGAGCTATCTGACAGACTGATATTGAATGAAAATGCTTAGCTGCAATTTGCTAAGCATACATAGTTTCATACTTTGACCTCACGTGAGTATAATATATACAGATAATACAGTAGAGACCATGCTGTAATTTGTAAATCTTCCTCTGTCTTGACAACAGGACTGAATATCTCAAGTTATAGATTAGTAGCAATACCATACATACAATAAAATTGTAACAGTTAACATTTAGGTCTGGATTGTCATTTGCTCTGAGGCTGCTTTACACATCACTGGCAACGAAACAGGAGAATTGAAGTGAGTGTGAGCTACCCTTCTGCATCCATTTAAGTCTCTTTTATGCTGCCAATGAAACATAAAATGGTCTTAGAGTAGCAAGCAGCAGGCTGTTCCAGTTTAAATCTACCATTGTTCAAGAGAGGCAGTCCCAGCCCATGTTATTTCAGACAGGCAAATGGATGAGGGAAATAATAGAAGAATAAACTTGTCACTGGTTCACCCCATAAGTGCATGCTGCAGAGCTGGTTCCTTGATTTCAGGTGACAAAAAAGGACAAGTTGAAACAAATGACACAGAAAAATGTTCTTTAGATTTGAGCTGTTTCAACAATAATTTGTTGTCTGTCAGACTCATGAGGCTTAACTAATGCTTTGTGAACTACATCAACTAGGATATCCCTTTTCTTCAAATATCTTTTCCAGTTGATTAGCCTATAACTAAAATGTCTCTTGGCCAAACTACAAATTCTAGAAACCCTAATAAACTGACTAACCAGTAATCTGTTCTTGCTGCCATGCTGCTTTCACTTTTTGTAATTCAGAGGGGTTGTTCCATCCTATCAGTGAAATTTTTCTATAAGAAGAGTTGATTATTCCACACTATCTCTGTATTTGACCTCATTCTTCCTGATGTAGACTTTTAAATTAGTGAGATACTACATGTATCAGCTGAATTCTGCATTTCAACCCAGGCCTCCACTTTACTCACTCCCCCAGGCCAGCATCATAGAGGTAATCAATAAAGGAGCTTTTTACAGTGTTTTTCTTTTTACACAGGTTTTAATTTTTAGATATATGTTGTTAAAATATATATATTATCTGAGAAATATAAAACATTGATTCTACTGTGACAGTGGTGTGCAGTACCATTTTTTTTGTGGGCTTGTAGGAAAGCAAGTAACAAGAATTCACTTCTAACTGCAGCAGACAACCAACATTAAAATCAAGCCTTCTGTTAGCAGCTCTTCATCCTGCCATGGTGTGCAACAATAGACAAAGCTTTTAGCCTGTGGAGACTAAGGGGGAAGTAATTCTAATATATAAGGCACAGGCACTTTCATTACCATTACCAAGCATGCTGGATTATTCATGAAAGTCCCACTTACAGATATAGGCAGGCATTTGCCATTTATTCCATAGTGTAATTTAACTCAACACATCACTTTTTATGTTAACCTTGTGGAAGGTATTTTGTTCTTGATTGGGTTTTTTAGTAACACATTACTAAAACTCCCTCTCCATTTGCACCTACCCATCTAGCACTGGATTGCAGAGCCATCATATATAAGCCTTATGTTACGGAGAATCTGGCAAGGAAATACTAAATGGGAACTCTGGATTTAGCTGGAAGTGTGTTGGGATGACAGGCTCTATAGGGCCACCCCCCCTTTAGCAGAGAGCAGGGAGGATGTGACATCCAGCTTGCAAATATTGATCCAGAAAGGGATGAAATGGCTGAAAAAGTGTTTCATAGGAGAAGGAGTGTTACTCTTGGACACTGTTCTTTCCCAGGTTTCTCTTTCCACAGGGCTCCTCTCCCTTTTTCCTTGCGACAGCTTGGGAAGTCACTGCTTCTTGTCATTGCTCCTCTGTATAGTGCCCCTGATCCCCTGCACATCCAGGGAAGGATGAGCAAGGTGAGGCACTACCTAGAGTGGCAAAGAATGGCAAAATTTGCCTCTGGGTGCTACATTTCATGTTCAAAGAAAAGGTGGAATAAACTGGTCTTTATGTAGTCATTTATGTGGGTTCGATTAGGCATGGTCAAGTTACAATATACTATTATCTGTTCAGTAAATTAAAGGAATACTTCATAGAAAACTTTGTTAATTTGGGTGGTACTGGGAAGGAATAGAGATGTTAGAGGAAAATGGTTTGCCTACTTTTTATGCTAAAGAGGAAAAAAACATTTATAAATAGACCTATTTATTTACCTCTTCAAATCATGGTCGATGAGGCAGTGGTAAAATGAAGTGTTGTCTGTACTTGAAATCTGGTGGTTTGTGGATAGCCAAGCAGAAGCAGGTAATTTCTATTTTGCCCAGTCAGAGAAAAGCTCACTCCACTGACTTGCATTTTTCCTTTACTACACCACTGCATGCAGTTATATGCTTTTTTTTTTTTCATTGTGACTGTAGCTCAAACTAAACAAAATGCACTAAAAAGTTTATGATCCTAAAGTGATAATGCTCAACTAAAAATGGTCTGCTTGGCACTGGTCTGCTTAACACTTTTAACAGGTATATACTCCAAGATGGTTTGTTATATATATTTTTAAAGTTTTATTTCTGCATTACTGAAAAATAACTTCCTTTCTAGGGAAATGAAATAGAATGCTCTGAAATTGCTCTAACAATGCATTTATTCGCTCTGAAATTGCTCTAACAATGCATATTCCTACTAAAAGGTCATGCTATTTCTATGAGTTTTTTTACTTTTATTATACACTACAATTCTCTATCAAACTGTACAGTATATATGAAAATAATACCCCTGGGAAGTTTTTAATAGTTCATTTTTCTGTGGACATTTAAATAAATGCTTTATTTTTTTCACACACTTCCTTTTACCTCTCCTCTTCTTGTTTGTTCTACGCACTGCCATATCGCTTCTCTATTCTAACAAACGAGTCATATCAAAAAGCCAGATAAATCAATGAAGTATTTGATTTAGAGCAGAATGAGAAAAGGGGGTTGTAGAAATACTCCTCACCAAGAGGCACTGAAGGTTTGACTGGGTTGTTGTGAAGGGAAAAGCTGCTTCTTGGAGGTCAATCTTCAGCTGTTAACTAGAATGATCTGTGTAAAACAGCCTTATTTTCTTCAGTTCCTATTCTTTCTTGCCTTGACTCCTACTCTGAAACTGTTATTATGGCAGCAACAGTTACATATGCTGTTTATGGTATCATCTCAGTGTGTACAGGGATTAGCTGCTTGCAACATGACAATATTACCCTGTTCTTTATGGCAACTCCTGTCTGGGAAAGCATGGAGAAGGGAGAGACACCCCACCCTACATTACAGCTCACGCTGAAGCTGAACCTGCTGCTCTGCCCCTCCTTTGCGGGGAGTGGAAGATCAGTTGTTTTCTTTCTCAGCTTGTTTCTCATTGAGCTCCTATTTGGATTTTGTTTGAAAATCCAGTAAGGAGAAATAAGAACAGTTGAAGTGACATATATAATCACTGCATTTCATCTTAAAATGGTAAATTCCGTACGCTGGAGTGTGAAGCAATAAGTACGCCCACGCTGGACATTTTGATAGACCCGCATTACACGGTGATGCAGGGAAACCAAGACAGGTTTCATGTTATTTCAGATTTTTGAAAGGAATTATAGATATTTCCTACAGCCATTACGCTATCATTTTATATGGGCCAAAATTGGGCCATCATCAAAGGCATCATTTCTGCTCAGTTATGGGAATTTTAAATCCCTGCCAATATTTCTGAACATCCACAAATATAATTAAAATAGGTATTTCAGTCCAGCTGCCAGGTGCAGGAGATGACAATTGGTTTTTTTAACATCCACCACTCTCATTAAAGAAAACCACATAATTTTTTTTCTTTACAAGCCAGCCTTCCTTTAACATTACATATCAGAGATTTTAGACTAGCACTTTGTCTGGAGATGGTTTGTTTTTCTTTTTTTTTTTGTCAGGAGTTTTGCTTGATCAGTAAATAAAGGGACTTCAGGAGTGTATTTCTTATTTTATTGAAATGTAGAGGTAGAGATTCAATTGCCTGTATGTAGTGCACCACAGAATGCAATAAATATTTTCCATATGCCTACTACCTGATCTCACAAATTGGAAAATGGCATAAACAAAATGTCAGGTAAAAAAAATGCTAGATTCTGTCTTAATTGTTGTTCTAGCAACTACAGGTTTAATTTTAAAGAAACATTTAACCATATTTCCAGACATTTTAACATTTTTATTACTACACTTTTACCTTTGTTAACAGCACTGCAGTGACACTTGGATTTTTCTGAGTACCAGTTCCAAACAGCAGGCTTGTTTGCTGTTCTGGTGTTTATATATGACATTTCTTTTAGTAATCGCCTTCAGTGCTGGTCAGAGTAGATTATATCTGTGCTGAAATGCATAAACTTTGTACCTAAATCAACAGTACCCCATTTTGATAGTATTTCAAGTTACCATAGCTTTTTGTGTTCTATTTTCCAACAAATGTATTTACAAGAATCATACTCAAGAGATTTAAAGAGGGAGGTATTCCTTGATAAGACTATAGTCATTGTTTTTATCTTCCACCTCCTTTGTTTATACTAAGTTTTGTCACCAGAATGTATCTGGTGAGACAATGAAGATGCTGTTGTCAATAGCTGTCGAGGTAATAAACGTCAGTACTAAATGAAGGACTGCAATACCTCGAAGAGCATCAGATCTTACTGTGCTTCTCGGTCTCTGCTCAGTTCTTGGCCAGATTACCTCTGCCGTTGTATCAAATATTTTTCCAAATGTTGATATGATTGGCTTAATGACAGTTATACAAAGAAAAGTTTCAGTGTACATGAAAAGTAAACATCTGATCTGTGAATGGTAAGGAGCCCTGACATAATTCTACCTTGCTTCATGAAATCTGTTGACTCGTACTTCATCTCCCCTTTCATTCTAAGATTTAATATGAAAAATAGTATGAAAAGGAAGCCTTTTTTGCAGGTATAATCAAGAAAGCACTGTTGAAAGCACTTGATAGACCCAAGCTCTTGGATACTCATTACTAGCAGTAATCTCACAGGCTTTTTCTTTGTACACGGCCATTCTACACTCACCTCTAGTTGTAAAATGTTTGTTCCTTCTTCACGTTTTAACCCCTGCCCTCATTAAGGAGAGAAAAACGAATGGCTAACAATAAAGTAATGCTGTGTTATAAACATTTTCCAGTATATATATATTTCCTCTCTAGTCAGTTTCACATGCAGGTTAATATTGTTCTTCAAGCCACAAGAAACATATCACCCTGTCTTTTAAAGGCAGGTTGGAGCTCATTCTGCATGTCCTCTGAGCATAGCGGAGGTGAACTTGTTTTGACTCAAGGACTTTGTTTAATCTATACCTATTATTTCTTATATCCAATAAATGTTTGGAAAAAAAACTTCTCCTTTGGGGGGATTCTTTCCACATAAAGGAGAACTTGTCTCCAAAACTGTAATATACAAATGCAGAATTTCATAGTTCCCACACAATTTTTTCTTTGCCATTGTATCTTCTTCCATTTTTATCTCATTTAAAGTAAATTGAAAGTAATCTGCTCAGGATGACCACTAACTGGTCACAAAAAGCAGGAAAAGTAAAACACGTATTTTCTGGAATTAGATTTTTTGGAAATCCTAAGGAAAATCAGTATTTGCCCCAACAGATATTGCAGTAGGAATAAAACATTTCTGTGAGAACTTGAATTTCCTTCCAAAGCAGGAAATTTCCCCCAGATTCCCTTGGCAAAGTTTTCTGGGCAGTAACCCTGTGGAGGCCAGCATTTGTCTCACCTCTTCTACACTCACCTTTTGTTCCCCAAAAAATGTTTTGAAGTTGATTTACAGGATCATTGTCTCTCCAGTAAACAGTCCCTGTGCCATGTTCAGTACAGGCTTTTCTCTCCCCTTGTCCTCAACACCCTAGCAACATCAAACCCTCTAACGCTGGCTGCTCATGTGAGCTGTGAGCAAGGCTAGAGAAAAGACAAGGTAGTCAGAATGCATGTTGTCACACAGGCCCGAGGGTGGAGAAGCGCAGGAGTGCGGCCACAGCATTGCCTGCTGACTTTCTGGCCACCCCCATCCTTCCGTCTCAGCTCATCTCACACTCCCTCCCCAACCCACACCACAGAGCTAGGCCACTCAGTTCATGTTTCCTGAGGTTCTGCTGGGTCATTTTAGTGAGAAATGTTAAAGGTGCAAGGTAAATGCTACCTGTGATAGCTTGGCAGGCAGTTACACATACATCTATAGAGTGTGTGAATCTGGTTCTCAGATGCTGTAGTTTCAGGGAAAAAAAAAAGTAAACAGGCTCTGACCCAATGTATGAAATGTGAGTAATTTAATATTTCTCTAAGAAGCTGTACTTTGTGTTTCCTTTCTTGCTGGACTTAGAAGCAATATATGTATACTTCAGTTGATCTCACTTTGTCTCTAAAAATAACAAGGAGGAAGTGGTTACAGACTTATTTTAGATATTAAGACCAGTTACACTTGCTAAAATACTTTTCTAGGAGCATGTGTTTTCATAACTCTGAAGTTAATTAGCATTAGTTGCTAAGTAGATGTTAACTAATAAAAGAAACAAAAAAGTCATGATTGAATGCAAACATTATATTGTAATGGTTTTACACTTTCTATGTAGAAGTTACCTTTTATTAAGTAGGCTTTACAAAACTAGTGGCAGTCACATAGTCACATTACTTAACCCTGAAACAGCTGAAATAGTATTTATTCTGAAGACATTTATCTCTAAGCAGTTAAACAAGCCAATTAACACACTCTGGACTTACATACCTACCAGATATATATCTATTTTAGAATGAACAAGAAAAAATCTTTCTCTCTAACTAGATGTACCATATCTGTGCTCTATGTGGTTCTGCTCCAGAACACAGAATGCTTTCTTTTTCATGTTAGCAGTGAGATATTAGAAAGTTTGCAGATAAATACATAAAGCATAGAGCTAAATATTCTCACTGTAGAGCTGCAGAAATAAGTCCTAAAGCTTCATGAGAGTAGCTCTGTTAAATTCAGTGGAATATTTGCATGTATCAAGATGACCTAGATAATGAGACTCAGGAAAGAACAGGGCATAGTTCTTGAAACCAGTCTACTGCTAACCAGAGAAGCTGAGAGTTATTAATTCCTGATAAAAATGTTCTTGACTGCTTATATGACCTGACACAGGACTTAAATTCTTTAACATACATTCCTCTTAAAAAGAATAATAATACTTTGCTCTTGTGTAGAGACTGTTGGTTGAGGATTTAAACTTGTGCTAAATGGCTCAATTAATTAAAGGCCAGTCTGTCCTAGATGTGGAGTGAAGCAGGCAGTAGTCTGAGGAAGACTCAAAGGAGATTTCATTCCTTCCTAAGGTTTGTGGACCTTCTTAAACAAAAAATTTAATGATTCCACTTCTTCACAAGCTTTTTTGAGGCAATCCACTGCCCTATGGCAGAAAAAGGGATGAGTTTCCTCCGACATTTTCCCAAAATGAATTATTTTTTCTTGATCAAGATACGGCACACAGGGCAAAATTCTTCTTTATAGCCTGAATGGCACATAGGTGGTGAAAGGCTAGTTATAGCCAGCGCTTAAATCTAACAGTAGCTTGTGAGGTCAGAGAGGGAGATTATAGCTATTCTACAAGTGGGTCAGATCCATACAACTTAGTAAGTGAAAGTCACAAAATGATACAACAGGTCAGTGACAATGCTGGAACTAAAACTCCTTGTCCTCACCATCAATCACCAGGTACTAATTAATTCCATTTATATCATTTACTTTCCAGTGCAAGGCAGATACTCTTTCCAAACAGAGCGGAAGAAACAGACCTTAGCCAGCAGACCATACAGCCCCACTTTAAGCAGGGAGCATCATTAGCTCTTAGCCAGCCGATTCATGTTACGTACAAGTTTCTACAGGACAGACAGGGTCAAAATCCAAAACATATCAAAGATCAGGAGATGAGACATAATCAGCAAGGCATATATCAAGCTTTCCAAACTATTCTTTGTATTAGTGTTTTAAATTGCAGTACAGGGAAAAGAATGCACCGTTAAGAAGTGATGATTTTAGATTAAGCATTTACCCTAAGACAAGCTGCAATATCATACACGGACAGGAGACTGTTATTTTTGAATGACATCAAATTGTGAATTGAAACACAGTGGGTAGGAAAAAGCTGCAAAAGGTTTTCAAATTGATTGCTCATCTGTGGAGTAAAAGACATCCTTTTACAAGTCCTGCTGTGATCAGTGTAAAATGATCGGGGTGAGAGTCTGCATGGGGTCTGCCAATGTGTAGGAAACAGATGAAAAATCATTGTCCAGCATAGGCCTGGGTACATGACATGTACCTGAATAAGCCAATACAAAATGGTGATAGAATGTTATCCAAGTAGAACTTCTCTGAAATCAAGGAAGCTGTGATTTAAAGCATTAGCTGATTAAAACAGGGGCTAGCAAATTTTCAAACAACAGATGTCAGAGCTGTATTTTTCTTTCATAAATTAGAGGCGAAGTGTGACAGCAGGACCTCAGCAGAAGCTCAGCAAGAACAAGAAGAGGTTTCCCCTTCAAGAGATGAGATGTCGCCAATTAGCTGACTGGTGGCATCTTACTTCTGTGGCTGGCAGACAGGGGCTCCCTGCTTCTGCTGCTTCTAGCATTCTCATGGTGCTGTGAGACAGACCCTCTTTCAGATGTCTTTCTTGAGGTGCAACAGTACTTTATGTTTTACTCAAGACCACTGGCTTCATGACTTGAGCACTGGCTGTATCTTATGAGTTCTTGATTTTGCCAGTCAGTATTTGATGTGGTTGCTCTACTTCTGTTGTCAAGGATATTCCCTTTTATGCACAGACGAAACATGTTGTGAGAAATATGAGTACTGGAGGCTTTACATTAGTTTATCTCAAACTGAAAGAGCGTAGATTTGGATTAGGTAATGTGAATAAATTATTTACTGTCAGGGTGGTGAAGCACTGAACAGGTTGCCCAGAGTAGCTGTGACTGCCCCATCCTTGGAAGCATTCAAGGCCAGGTTGGATGGGACTTTGAGCAACCTGGTCTAGTGGAAGGTGTCCCTGCCAATGGCAGTGGGGTTGGAACTAGATGATTATTAACATCCCTGCCAACCTAACCCATTCTATGATACAATAGGATTCTGTGATCTGAGTGAGTTCCCCAGAAGTTACTCTGCAGGAACTTGAGAGGGCTAGAGTGGGGACCAGGTTTTCCCCAGCTCTAAGTTTTTGTTGGCATAAATGTCAGAAATCCACTCAGCAGCTTTGAAATTTAACATCCCAGGCTTTATTTATATGCACCATGCCCTGAGAAAATTGTCTAGTTCTATTTTAAAGGCAAAAATTGCTTCAGAAATCTGTGGCTCCACAGAGTAATGGACTTGCACGAAGCACTCCCTCAATTATCAGCTCTACCTGTCACACGGGCCTGGATGTCCTTCCAGTGCAAGAGGGAACAGCCAGTAAATAGAAGAAAAGACAAGTTCTACAGATTATTTTTCTATTTGCATTCACACCTTATTTCTGAGCATTCTTTTAAAGCTCTAAAAATCTGATTTTTTACACAGAGGGCAGTATCTGTTAAAATTTCAGCTTATTTTCTTCAGTTTTCAAGTGTTTAGTTTTCTTTAGACAAGTATGTGTTCTTGTTGGGCTCATCTTGCTGTGAATCTGCAGGGTATGTGTTAGAGAATATATATATGTGCAGCTGTAAAAGGAAATGCATATTAAATGAGAAATGAGTTCACATAATCATTTTATCAAGTTCCCAATGAAAAGGTGTCCTATCATCTTGCTACTCCAATCTGGCAGGCATTTGTGAATTTTCAGTTTTTTAGATGTTGCTCATCTTCAGCCAGCTGCCACAAATAGAGCCAGAATCTTTTTCAAAGGAGGGTGTGAACTACTGTGTGAACTACACCAAAAGCACTGGAAAGCTCTAAGGGTTTGGTTTTCTATTGCATCAAACCTTTTCATTTTCACAATGCGAAGTACCAAAACAATGAAAAAAAAAATACAATCATGGTTTGAGATAAAGTTGTCTTCAAATATAATGTGATATAAATAATTACACCAGTGGAGGGCAATGCAAATGTGAACTTAGCTGCTTTCTGCCAATTCGTCCCTTTGAAAAATGAGAGAATTGGGAACATCTGGCCATTGGCAGGGATACTCTTTTTGTAGGCTCTGCTATGCCTGAGGATAGTTTTGTCTCTGAATGGTGAGGCAAAAGGAGTGCAGGATTGAATTTAAGACCAAATGAATTTCTCTTTTGTTTTTGACAGAGTTTTAAAGGGAGAAGATCAATAATATTATTTTTGTAAGTAGGGAATTGTTATTGTTCTAACTTCTGAGAATGAAACTACTTTGAGGGGGTGGGGGGTTGTGGGGGAATAAAAAGTGCCATAAGACTGTGCTTAAAGTTATAGGAATCAAGTGGAACTTTGGGTTTTAAGGTTTTGGGATATTTTTTAAAGAAATTTTCTTGAAAGATGATTTTTTTTTTAGTCTTTTGTTTTGTTTTTGTGGACATCACCTTAATGTTTTAAAACAGCTCTGTTCAGGCTTTGTACAAACCTTCCTTGAAATTCAGCCTACAAAGAAAATGTGAAAAAAGCAATGGCAAAATTTTGTCAGCAAGTAGGCAATCATGTATTGCTTCCATTTTAGCTTGTCTGATGACTTTATTGTTTTAGACAGTAAACTAACTGCTAGCTTGGCCTTTCACCTTCTGTCCCAAACAAGTATTGCCAAAAGATATTGAAGTGGTTTTGCTTTCTGAGATAAAATAGAACAGTGTGATTTTTTGGCAGAGGTTAAAGCATGCAACAGCCAGTAACAAGGCATTTGGCCTCTTAAGATGGCACACAATATACTAGCAGACCTAATAAAAACTATGGCTTCTGTCCCATGCAAAGGTCATGAAAAAAGACCCCTAAAGTCTACAGAGTTTGTACTAATGGAACTCAACCAATAATTTAATCACTGATCTTGGTTCTTTATAGCCTTGTGTGCTGTATAATCCTTCATGTTGGTGCAAAGTGAGCAGAAAATGAAAAAAAGTATTTTTTTTCTTTGCTTTTTCTTTTGAGACTGCAACCCACCAGTCTTTAATACAAGATCTACAGATGTCTATCTCATCTTGTAAATGTGATCCAGATGAGGCCTGGGCACACAATTTCATTATTATCAGAGTGGCCAGAACACATGCTGCAGTGGTTAGGTGAGTTTTGAGAGGCTACCTGATATAGGGACTATTGCAATAAAATCACTCCATGATACTGTTTTGAAAAGTAGGCTTGCGCTCTTCAGCAATTTCTTTTGTATGGATATGGTATTTCCAAGTTTGCATTAGGCATAAAATCACATTTTTTGTCTCCTTTGGTGTTCCTTGGTTTTATAAAAAACTTTGCACAATGATATACGGCAAAACTCAGAGAAACTGCTGAAAAGAACAATAGCAGTGCAATAATGTGTTGTGTCTGGCATTTCTTAGACTGACTTTTTCCTGACAGTGGGACAAGAAGAGAAATACTGTTCAGGTTGGTGTAGATGATAAATATTTGCACAATACATCCAATACACAGAAAAATGTTAGATTTGGGTCACTTTGTTACAATCATTCCCTACTCCTCTGACAAAGACAATAAATATTGCCCAAGTGTCAAGGAAGCAAACTGTCTTTCAGTAGGAGGAGCAACCTACTTGGGGCAAGATGTTGTTTTGGTTTGGATGTTTTTTATTATTTGCATTACCAGCCACCTCTCATTTGGTGTGCAGTATGATGCTGTCTCTGCAGTCTGTATCCGTACCATCTCCAGAAGTTCTGTACTGGTTTTCCTCATTGTCTTGATGAAATGTTCATGACTTCATTCAGAAAACTGAGGAAGTTACCTTTGAAGTTGCTCTCTTTGGTAGATTATATTTGTCTGAATTTCAGTTTCACCTTCATGATATTAGTTGTACAGCTCTTCCTGTGGTTGGTGTTGATCCTGCAAGTTGTTTTATGTTGGCAGTGGTCTGCAGAGGCCTCACTGGAGCCACTGGCATAATCCATTGCCCATACAGAACAATCCCTAAAGTCAAGACCTTGATTTATTCAGTAACGCATGGTTTTCAGTTCCCTTGCAGTATCTAGTTCACCATAATCTTTTGCTATCATTCTGTAATATATAGTATTTGGTATAAATATATATGCCAAACATGTAACATTGGGTATAAATCACGATTAGATTAGCAGGGTAACTTTTTTGCAGATGTTCATCATCAGTGCAAGTAACAAGGTGTGAGGCACTGGGAACCAAACTGTGGTTCACGGTCACTGATTCTGTTTGTAAGATCCTGACATAGTTCACAGATATCAATTTTGTGTGGTAATCTACAGTGACATTGTTATGCAGGAAGCTGTACCAGTCACATTCAGTCCTGCTTAGGATGTATTTTTGCTGATTTTAATTTGGTGCTTTGGGTTTTTGTTCAGTGCCAGAAGCATCCTTTGGTTTCAGACAGGATTGCTGGTTCCACTACAAGGAAGACAGTGGATTTAAGCAACGCGAGTGATCAGCCACTGATACAGGAACTATTTATACTTTTGTTATGATTTACAGTTTTATTCTCTATATCTTTTAAGTTAAAGAGCATGTATAATTCAATATTCTTTGCTGTATTGTGGTTAGTATGAAGAAGCAACAAAATTATGCTATGCAGTCATTCATACTAACTGTCTGGAGAATTAGCAGCCTTGGATTTTTATCCTAGCTGTGTCGTCAGATCTGTTTCCATGCTCAGGAATATGGGATGCTTTGGATCCTCTTCAATCCCGTTTTGATACTGAACCTAAATTTAACTACTCTGTCAAACGCAGCCCTGCCTCCTAACAAGGTTGGCATGACAGACCCAGCTGCGCTTGGTGTACATGAACTCCTTTCCCTTGGTAAACACAATGTTGATAGAAGATAACGCAAAAAACGTTCTTGAAATCAAACCTGTTTTATCCATTGAAATGTACTGTGAGTAAAGGCCTGTAACAAGAAAGATTTATGTTTCCTCTTGCCTAGACCTTTGTCTTTCCTTGAAAGTTTAGTAAATTCCTATTAACTCTGCTATTTCCCTCTGTGCACTGAGGACTGATTGCTTGCTAGAGTTTCTCCAGCAGAGAGGCTCTACTCCAGCTGCTGACAGGCCATTAAATACTACTTCTTTTTCTCATTCTGAACATCTTTAATGATTTAGTGCTCTCTTTGATCCCAGGCCTTGGCCTGGAAATAGTAAACCTTGCTAGCCAGGTTGGATCTGGCTAGCAGAGCAAGGATATTCTCCAATAGCTCCCATGTGCTGTTCCCTTGGGAAGTCTTAAGTCTGTCACAGCTTAATTTCTTGTTTACTCCCTCCACAACCTCCTTATCCTCATCTTTTTCACTAAGTAAAAGACTCCTGAGTTCACTAGATAGTCAAACTTAATAATACCAGATCAGGAAGCTTAAATATACTTAATATTTATAAAGTGGAATACAGGATGTCATACACAGGAGCTGGGAAGAAAGGAAGATTTTAAAGAAAGAAGCACCTTGATTTGCAAAATGTTGGAAAATAGAAGTAATAGGAAAAAACCTGCCCCAGTAGGTGTTTCAATTTATTTTTTTCTCCTCCTGCAGTTGTCTGTTAAAAGGCAGGGCTTCAGATGCTGCTTTCCATATACCAGAATGAGTTGAATTATACAGCCAAGTATTTTGTCAGGTTGGTGTCTCATCTTCTAATGGTTCAAGTCTGCATTGCTTTTTGGAGAATGCTTTTATAGCTTGTCTGAAGCTTTTTGGTACATTTATTATGAAGCACAGGTATATGTAGGCTAAAATTTTCAAGCCTGAGCGGCTGCAGTTAGACACCCTAAATCCATATCTAGGCACTTAAGGTAATGTGATTTTCAGAGATAGGGAACACTGAAACACATTTGAAATAATTTTGAGCTCAGTACTTTTGAACATCAGATAATATTTTTTATGCTTAAGTGTAATTTCAAGCTCTGAAAATTTTGACTGTAAGATGAAAGAGAACTTGAGACTATGTAGCCATTTAAAAACATTTCAGAGGGGGATAAACTCTGATTACCTTCTTTTTTATTTATTTTTTTTTTTCATACTGACACATGGTATGTTTCTGAACAGTCATCCTCCAGTAACATCTTGCATATTAATAGACAAGTTATCTAAAAATCAGACTTTTTCCTTCCTGTGGTCTGCAGTGTGACTGGCTGTACTACAAAGAGAAAGTGTACTTCAAGACCATACTTTTGATAACTGCTCCTTGTATGTTCAGAGCTATATGTATTTAAGGTTTCATTACTGAAATAACTAAGCAGGCACTCTATAGCAGTTCCATCCATAATCTAACAGGACATCAATTTTACAGACTTTGTCCTCTGTTCTGAACACATCTAAGAGCCTGGGATTGCTTTCATTTGAAAAGTAACTGCAGGCTAAACCTGAGTAGTAGTCAGCTCTTAAGGGAGCACAGACAGAAACATCTTACACTACTGAAATAGAGCTAAATTTCATGAGTTTCCTGTTCACAAGCTGGATTTTCACTGGTGGCACTCTGAGTCTGCTGGTATTGATTCCTATCCTGGCAGGATCTCTTCTCCTATGTGTTATACTACAGAACATTTAAAAATTGAACGAGGAAGATTAGGAAGAAATTCCTGTTGTGAGAAGCAAAATATTATTCATGAGAGGTACTCAAGAGACTAATATGTGAATTTAAAAGTCAGTTTCACTTCGTTATAATGGTTAGTTCAATACCAACCTGATTCTGCAAACATGCATGAGTAACTTTACATAAATGGTTAGTTCCATCAAGCTAGGTTTTTGTGTATTTCTTAAGTGTTTCGACAAGTCCAACTCTCATGTGCCTTCTCAGGGTTTTCCTTTTCTATTTTTATGTAAAATATAATGCAAGTAATTGTTTAGCTCCCCTTTGGTCCCAACTTTATTATCTGTATAACTTTTTTTAAGCTCTTGGAGCTAAATGAGTCTTGCTTTGCACAGATCATTGTCATGCTTTGTCCTGGTACCATGTAGATGACTGGCAGCTATTACAACACAGGAAACCCTGTAGCCAATGCTATCGAGTAGGCTAAAGTAGATATCTCATCTGTATTGACTTGTTTTGTCTAATGGTGTAGGAGGTGTTTATGCAGCTAAAATCCCAGATGGTGCCCTGCCATAATGTGCAAGTAGTCTCAACAGGATTAGCTGAAGTTTGAAACACTGGAATTTATCTAACTAAAAGAAATAAAACCTTGGATTATATAAAGATTATTATCAAGTGCGTAAGATGCTTTAGAAATTACTTTTAATTCCTCTGTTGCCTTGTGAAACCAATTTTCAGATGATGTCCCTGAGATGCAATATTTACTAGTCAAGCTTTTGTGTGGGCTGAAGTGGTCAGCCCTGCCATCAGGGCCTCCCAAGGTGTCTTTCTTGAGGAAGTTAACTATGCAAAGCCCAAGACAAGCTCCATGCAAAGTAATTTATTTACAAGGAGTAAAGCACAAAAGGTGCCCCCGTGCCTTATATTGATGAAGCCTGGCACTGGGTGCCGGCGGAGCTCTAACGGAGCCAGACCAGGCTGCCTGCAGACCAAAAGCCAGGGTCGTGGAGGGCCTTGAGCATTTTCTGGAGCAACAGGCGGAGGCGAGGTGAAGCACTCCCACCGCCTCGCTGAAACGAAGCAGCTTCCCGCACCGCTTACCCCCTAAACTTTTGTATCTCAAAGGCAGCCAGCCCGGCGGCTCCGAGAAGCCGTTCGCTCACCTCCGAGGGAGCCCCTCTTCCTAGCCCTGAGAGGGGGAAGTGACTAACATTTTCCCCTCCGGCCATGCTGCGCTCCTCTGAGTGACCGTGCAAAGGGCTCTCCAGCCCGCGGGAAGGACGTGCCGGTCAGGAGCTCGCCAGCCCAGGCCCTGCGCCAGCATCGCTGGAAGGCACCTCTCGTCTCGTCCGACCGTCCCCTCGGGCCGGGTGGGCTCCCGCCGCCGTTTCTCAGCCCCTGGCACTCAGCAGAAGCCGCGGCGGCCGGGCTCCCTCTGGGCGGCAGGAGGTGAACGGCAAGCAGCGGCTTCTCCCTCCCACACCACAGTGTCGGTCTCGCCTCCTCCAGCGGCAGCAGTAGCGGGTCACCTCTGCGCGGCTGAGCCGAGCCGTGCTGCCTGCCGGCCGCAGGGCTCCCGGAGAAACGGAGGAAGGCAGCTCGCCGCTCCTCTCGCCGCCGCGGGCTCAGGGGCGCTACCTGCGGACCCGCCGCCGGGCTGCTGTGACATTGGGAGGAGACTCGTCCGAGGGCGGTGCCGGGGAGGAGGGCGGGGGGGGGGTAGGCGGGCAAGAGCTCCTGTGCCCGGAGCTAGCGCCAGCCGCAAGTCGCCCTCCGGGTGGTAGTAGCAGCGGCGGCGGGCAGGCTCGACCCTGGCTGCCCGGCGCGGCTGCTGGGGC
>JANHGL010011392.1:0-21030 GCA_024611195.1 Ceyx melanurus | reverse complement strand
AGAAGGAGGAACTCAACCACTCCTACAGATCTAGAAGTCCTCGAGGGAGAGAGTAGGTATGTTTGTGTGAGCCAACAGAACAGAACTGAACAGAATAGTCCCTTCCAGCCCTCCTTTTTGCTGTGTGCAGGGAAAAGAAAAATAAAGATTTAAAAAACTTGTTACCCCCTGACAACCCTCATGACATCCACTTTGACTGAGTGAATAGTTCCTCTGTATATATTTTTGAGTGAGCTCTCCCTTTTTGGGTAAGTGATCCCATTTTTGGGTACCTCCAAGTGGGAGGTTTCCCTTTTATAAGTGAGTGCACATTTTGGGTCATCTTTCTAAAAAGTCTATTTCCAAAACTTCAGAATTTGTTGTGTAGTAATATATTCTCACCTAACATCTGAACTTATAATTTGCTTTGTTCCGTCAGAATGCTGGGTAGTTTTAGGTTGGAATAAATCCACATGCTGGGTAACTAATGCTGTCTGTTTTGTGGCTGCCTCCACAACAGCTACTAGGCATAAATATCAACTGGAGAATATGCAAAGCAACTCCAGTGTGTACTGAGAACCGAAAAGTATGTTTTTAACAGTTATGTCAAGTATATCAGAGATCTTGATTTTATCACTCTCCCTAATAAAGCTAGACAGTAGAAAAAGCAGAAGAAGTACATATTACTTCATTGTTTTTTCTTTTACTGACAGTACAGGATTCTTCCCTGTGAGGTACTTTATATCCTGCTTTAAATATTTAAACGTAAGGTGAAAAGATTATCCAACAGCGTTAATGTCAAATTTACTTTGCATGAAGAGCACTAGAAAGAAAAATACACTTTAACAAGGATAAACATTATACACTAAAGGAATGGCAGTAAACTACATTGCTTAATTTCAAAGATACTGGGAAAATGTGCCCATGTTTCAGACTGTCTTTTTTTAAAGGTACTGTGAGATTCCACTGGTATTCCTCAAATTACACTGTATCAGAAGCATCACGATTCCATGCCTATACAAGCCCTAAACAGATCTTCAGCTTCTGTTCTGTAGTGGCTTCCTGAGGACAAAGGGACATGTCTAGGATTAAACCATGATCCTGAAATTCTCCTCACTCATTGGCAAACCTGATTAGGGAATAAAATTCTTGCATTCAAAGGCTCAGAAACATGTTGGTGTGAGGGGAATTTTTCATGGACAGTCAGAACAAAAGCTTCTTCAAAGTAAGCAGGCAATTTTCCCATCTACCATTTATTGTGGCATTGGCCTTACCTGTCCTTTAGGATTCAGACATGGTTTCTCACAGCTTTGAACAGTTACAATTGAAATCAGTCCTTCTGTTATCAGTGGGGATGTTGGGTAAATAGTGGTTTCCCAGTATGAATGAGCAGTGCACAGCAGGTTCTACATATCCTTAGTGTGCAATAAAATAGAAGTCAAAACCTGTGGATATGAAGAACCTGTTCTCTGCTCACTCCAGCAATAAACAAGGAAATTTTACAGTGACACGCTGAATGGGTTTTTCATCACTGCATTTGTGCTACAAGACTGAGTTGGACTTAGTTCAGGTAGCAGACCCATTTTAGTGAAACAATGTTTTGGGGCTTATATTAGAGGGCAAAATAAAACATAATGCTTCCCTATCTCCAGCTTCAGAAGCAACTCTTGCTGGGTTTTTCAACCTCCTTTTGAGGTTTCTATTGGCAGAATATCAGTCACTTTATTTCTACAGCACCACTCTTCACAGCTCTAAAAGTATTTCACAGAAGCCAGTAACATCCCAATTTTCAGCAACAGCTGATAAATTAAGTGTTCAGAAAACATGCCTCAGTTCTTTGTTTCAAAACCTAGTTGATATAGTTTAGTTTAAAGTAGAGATTTTGTTGTTGTTGTTGTTTGATTGATTTCTTTTTAATAACTCCTTGTAGGTTGCACGGTTAATTAATGTTCATGCAGCAACAAATAATATTACACATAAATATGCTGCTTTGCTCTCTTGCTGTCCTTCATACAAACATAAGATAAATATAAATATTTTTACAACACATGTATACCAGAGATGAATATATTGAATGTGAGATACAGCTTATTGATCTTCCTTTGCACTCGTTTCCTTAACAATATGCTTGCACAATACTCTTATTTAAATATATGTAGTATAATTTCATGG
Source organism: Ceyx melanurus (assembly GCA_024611195.1). Classification (NCBI taxonomy): domain Eukaryota; kingdom Metazoa; phylum Chordata; class Aves; order Coraciiformes; family Alcedinidae; genus Ceyx; species Ceyx melanurus. Next base: position 18,879 of record JANHGL010011392.1, on the reverse strand, counting down.
TTTGAGGTATTATTCAGTAAAAATTGGTTTTTAACTCTAAAAAATAATCTTGCTGCCATTTTTTTCAGAGATGATCTGTATCTCCATTGAAAAAACTCCAGTGGAAATCAGTGATTTCATATTTGAACCAGGACATTCATTTTTATGCAGTTTTCTAACCAACAGTCTTGATTCTATCATGGTTACAGATGTCCCCCATACAATTAAAAGACAAAGTACATCTTCCAAATGTGATTTAGATTATATTAGTGCCAGTGACTATATAAATAATGTGTACTTCTGTTAGATTAACAGATGGGACAGGAGGATGCTTACAGTTGTAATGTGGAAGAAACAGAAAGACAAAAATTTAAGCTGAACAGAAAATATCCCACTCCATGTGAAAACAGCAGTTCTCAGAGCAGACTGTTTGAGAAAGGGTGAAGTCTCCTTCCCAGTTCATTCTAGTGGTCAGAGTACTTTCCTGAGATTTGGGGAGAAACATCCTTAAAAGACTCCATCAGATTGTATGTGACAGGACTCTGAGCTTCTGCATCCCAAGTAAGCTTTATTAACCCTTGCCTAAACAGAAACATTTATCTAGATTATGTGCTATAGCTAGATAGATTAATCTACCAAAAAGGCATATATGTGTCATGTTGGACTAAAATACAAATGAACAAGAATGAAAATTAGGTAGATACGGATTTTAGAATATTTTATTTATTTATTTATTTATTTATTTATTTTTATTTAAGTTATGTTTGCCTCTTCTTTCTAGGTGATAGTATTCCTTAGATGTGGACAATTAAATACAGATTCTGCTTGATTATTCTGCCTCTGTCATACACATTTTATTTTGCTCTACTGCACAGTGATCCAGTTTAAGCATCAGAGATGGAATATGTACTGGACCTTGGCTGTTCCATAGTATTGTTGGCAAAGCACACTTCCGGAAATAGGAGGAGTGCCCTTCTTCACCCATATCTGAAGACAGATCTGAAACCAGTTTTAGTGTATACTAGGACAGCATATAAACTATGTGCTAGTGGTGTAAAATCAAAGCTTTTTATCAACACCAGATTATTTCTTGACAGGACAGCTGTATATGACAGACTCTTAAGACCGGGGGAGGTCCAAGACAGTACATTGGCGTGGGAAGCATATTTTACATGACTAGCTACAGAATCATGCCTTGACCGATGGCCCCATAATTCCTCATGCCTATTGGTGGTGACAGCTATAAGAAGTTATTCATTTTGCCCTTCAGTATACTGTCTAGATGCTCTTTCATCTGTCAATATATAGCCAAATTTAATTATTTCAAAACAAAATTTCAATTCTGTTTAAGAAACTACCTTGAAAAAAAGAAAAGTAAAAAGCTTCACTGAAGGCAGAAAATGAGTAAGTATAACATAATACAAGTAGTTTGTTACAGCAGATACAACTCTATTTGCACTTCTGCTATTATTAACATATGTGTTTAGAAACGTGAAACAAACCTTAAAGACATATTTTTGCAGAGCCCTGAAGCTGATTAAATCAAATGCAGATGTGGAATTAGTGAAAAACAGATGCTGAAAAGCCATGTCAATATCCTAAAGGAATCCATTCCCTATCAGAAAGAAAATTTCTACTATAAAGAATTTGATTATGTATTGTTATACCAAATGTGATTAATGTTTTGTGGTGATTAATCAACTGCAAAATATATAATTATGCCATCTGTATTTTTCCAGCTTCTTGTCACTTAAGAATTCCACTGAGGAGTGGGAGGTGGGATAATGAGTACTGGTGGCATTTTAAGTGCTTAAAACCACACTCTGAAAACCTAGGGAATCTAGTAACAAAGAGAACTGGAATTTGTTCTAATAGCAAAACCTCTAAGCATATTAAGAACCCAGAAGACCCATTGGTTTGATAGCTACTTATGTGGAGGACCCAGTTATGGGGTTCGAACTGCCTGACACACATGAGGGCTTGCTCTATTTTAAAGGTAACCCATTAAAAGCCCAGGAGAACATTCAGAATTTGCCTTTTGGACCATCTCCTGCTGGCTGATTTATGAAAAATCCCTGACACTGACTCAAGGATCATCAACTGTCATGTGGTTGCAGGTGAATACTTGCAGTGGCAGCTGAGAGTAAATAATAATACTGACTAATTAGATATTAAAACAACTTTTTTTTTCTTTTTCTTTTTTTTTTTTTTTTTTTTCCCCTTAGCAAAGCACTGAGTTTGGTTCAGTCCTGAAGAAACACATTTGACCTGCAAAGTTATCTATCAAATTAAAGAGATGGCTTTTCAAAATATCATGAAGAATTGAGGTAAAAACTAAGAGAGGTAAATATAAAGTTTCCTTTAACAACTTGGTCTGAGTCACATGACAGATAAATGATCTGTATTAGTCTTTTATCTACTCTCAAATTAAAATACATCGTTTGAGAGATTCATCCATCATTTTGTATTTACAGATGAAAGACAATGTGAAAACTGAATCCTGAGACTTATTACTCCATATGTTTGTAGAAAAAACAACCTAGTAATATTTTTTACTATTTTTTCCACAATTGTCCATTTTGTTTTCTGGTGGAGGTTTTTGATTATTGGTTTATTGGTTTTTTGTTTGTTTTTGTTTTCTTTTAGTTGGATCATTGTTATGGGTTTTTTTAATTGATATCAAGACCATGTAAAACATGTTATATCATTCCCTTTTCTCTGCCTTATTTGACATAGTTGTAAATTTACATGTTGGAACACCCCAAGTTCTTTACTCTGAGATTGAATTTGATGACTGTGGAAATAAATTTTACACTTGTTATATTCTCTCAGAGTTTTACTGTGGCTTTGGGTAAATATGGTATCTATGGCATATATGGTGAAGTTCAGTCACTCATCTAGCAGAGGCATTTCCAAGCTCAGAACACCAAAAGGTGTGAGATCCCAGGGGACTCAGGTCTCTATATATATACCTTGAATCTCGATCATGGAGTAACTTTGAATATAAGATTTCTGGTGTCAGATGGAAACTAAATGCAAAATCTTGAAATTGTAAGTGAGCTAGTGCCCTTATATTGTCTTACTTGGGATACAGTTTAGGGAAGTAAAAGGCAGCTTTGAAAAAAAAAAAAAAAGCTTTGAAAATAGAAGTCTGCTTAAAGTTCTAAAATGATAGACGTGTCTATATACAGGCCCCTGCTGGCATTCTAGACACTGACCAATAGCTGTTATTGTTCAGCTGTAACTGCAGAAGAGCATGAGCAACCCAGAGATGTGTCATATTTACCATCTCCTTTGCCAGACTGTGCATTTTGGATACCAGGGATATCACAGGTTCTGACACTGTGTACTTATTTAGGTGTCTATGCCTTTTAGTATATAGGTCTCCATATCTATCACCCTTTGAGTTCTCCCTGTGAAAACATACGTTCCTTTCTGTTCTGTCTCTCCCTTGCCTTTTGAATTTATAACATATTTATAAAAGGTCCATCTTTCCTGATCTGATGGGGGATTGGTCTTGATTGGTTCAGGACTCTTGCAGCTCCCATGATAAAAAATACAGTGATGTTGCTAACATTAGTCTCTGGCAGAACTCATGAATCAAGGGAGAGGTACAGACTGATAAAGGAAAAGAAAGTTTCTGCTTTCATGAACACATGTTTTGGTAATGAGCAATAACAGGGGAGAAGATAAACTACAATAAAAGGTGCATGACGGTTTGAGTTTTGATGATATATACTTGGTTTTAAAGTTGTGTCAGTGTGTCAGTGTTTTATTCATGGCTGGCAGTTAGTGTGAATGCAGCAGAAGCATAATGGTTTGAAATATCAGTGCAATTATGTTTTAGGGTCAAGTACCTTTTTAACATTTTTCCTGGTTTAAAAAGGAAAAGAAAAAAATATTACTAAAAAAAAAATAGAGAAAGGAGATGGGTAGCAATAGAAAAACTAACAAGATTTACTTCTAAAAAGGATAATTAAAAGAGAAAAATATTTGGAATCATACTACTCTGTCTAATGTGACACAACTAGGTAACTGCATAATCCTTTTTTATGTTCCTCCCTTTCAAGCATCCTTCAAACTGCAGAATGTCCTGATCAAAAACAAAAGTAGCTGGTGTCACCATATCACCTTCACTACTTTTTGTTAATTCCTTCTTAAGTACTTACAACTTATTAGTCACAACTCTTGGTCTTATGCTGTTCTTGGTACAGTTTGGATGAAACCTATTCATTACAAGTGCATGAGTGAATGAGTGCTTTTGCGTGTGAAAGTATTAATGTGTATGAATTATCAGAAATGTTGTGAATTAACATAAGAACAGTAAATCATTGTTAGAAAAGTAGATACTGTAGGATCCCTTTATCATTAAAGAAAATAGACACCACAAAAGTAATTTTTCTTGGAATTTGCACCCTAATTTTAACTTTAATAGAAATGAGTAACAATTGAATTTATTTTAGTGATTATTATAATTTTAATATAATGCAGTGGAAGTGAGAAGAAAACTTGGTTTCAGCATGCCATTTGTACTACTGCCATACTTTCAACACGAAATATTTCACTTGCAGGAAAACCACCTACAAACTTGCATAACTTTAAATAAAAAGAAAAAAAAACTGATGACACAATAGGGCATTCCCATTTTAATTATTTTTTTTGTCAGTCCCTTGCTGCAACTCTCAAGTTTTCAGAAAAATAATTACTTATAAATAAACCTCATAATTTAAGGGTGCTTCAAATAAAGTAGACTACAAACACTTTGTTAAAGGAAGGTAACATGCAAAAGATACCATATCTTTGAGTACCAATTAGGCTAGATCATTAAGGAAATATATTGTGATTAAGTTTACATACACTGGAACGAATTTGTTGCCAGATAACAGGAGTCACTCAAATGTTTTTTCTTTTCATTCTATCATTATTATTATCACAGTATGAGTTCATTATTTCAGATAAAATTTAAACACTATTGAATTTTGAAAAAAATAAACTGTCAATTTACCTAGCTAAACAATTATAAGTTCAAACTTACAATTACAAATGAAAACAAATATGAAAACTATGTAGTGCAAATGGATTATTTTCTTTCAAGTGAACACATACGTGTCACAGAAGTTTTCATTCGTAGAGTATTGTGGAAAGGTAGATATACTTCTTCTAGTCACATTCGACCTAAGGACTTAAATTATCTCAGGTCACCTCATTCTGCCTTAAGGATGATCCAGCTACTGTTCCATTATGCATTTTCTCTGTCTTCTTCAGAGTGCAGAATTCAGATATTTTTTTCAATACCTAACTCCAATGCATAAAGTCTTGCTCCAGTTATGAGATACTAGCTCTCAAACTCTCACTCCAGCATAAAAATACTGTACTGTTTATGCTTCTGACTCTGATTTCTTGTAGATTAAGTTCTCACCCCATTCTCAAGCTCCCAGCTTTCAGCATCAAAGTTACTTCTTTAATTGAACTCTTTTTCCAAATGACATTATTGCCAGTAAGATGTAGCAGTGATGGATATGTTCCAAGTTCAATAACATAATTTCTATTAAAAAAAAAAAAAAGAAAAGTAGTAACTGTAGTTAACTTTTTTGTCCCGTTGTTTTGCTTCCATCATTATTCACATGTGTCATCTTCCTCTCAGCCTGCTTGTACAGCTGCGAATTGTGAAGTCACAAATTGCTTTAGGTCTTTGTTCCCTTTCAATTCTAATTATTTTTCTTTCAGGAAACCCATCATCACAGTTATAATCAGGCTTTTTATTTTGGCTGAACTTACGTACTCCTGCATTTGCTGAGCACTAGTTCCCACTATGTGATTTTTAGGAAAAAAACCTTAACAGACAGTGAATTAACTAGTTTGATATTTACTATAGGACAGAATGACACATGCACAAAATGTTCTTAAACTGTTGGCTTTTTCTGTTTCTTTGTGTGATGCTTATTCACATTGACATATCTTACCTGAACAATTTGACTGCAGATGGTTGTGTTTGCAGTAGTGTGTTTATAAACCCTGTCACAAGCCACAGGTCCTACTACCACAGCCTTCCAGATAAAAGGAAAATAATAAAAGAAAAAACCCTCCTAATTTAAGACTGAAAACTCAAAACAATGACTATATTTTTTTCATTGGTACACCATACTGGTGCACACAGGAAAGGATCTTCACTACCACATCTTTCTTATATACCATAAATCTCTTGTGAGTCATTTAGGAAAAGCCGTGTAATTTTGGCTGACTAACCAACAGTTTTGATGACATAAGTCAGCTTTGTCTTTTTCTACAGATCTTATAATAGGTTCTGATGTCTCAAAACAATGAAAACAAGTCAACATTTTGAAGTGCATAGCAACAGAACAAGTTAACTGATTCTCCCTCACTCATAGCAGTGAAAATATGGTTTTCCTACAAAGAGATGGCACAATGAGAAAACTGATGAATACACATTAAAGAGCTAGATTTACCCCAAACTTTAATTCATATAACATTTCTTCGATGATTATGGCTTGTTTTACCACAGTTCCCAGATGTTCTTATCCAGCTGGTGTCATAATGTTCTGGAGATGGACAAACATATAAAAAATAATTTAATCATGAAAGATGCTTTAGTTAGAGGTTGTACTACTATACTCCAAGTTGACATTTGAACCTTTTTGTCTTCCTTCTGCTTTGTCTTCCTTTCCATTTTTTTATCCTGTGAGCTTTATGGATTTTGTTATCATATAATAGCATTAAAAAGCTGAGGATTAAGAAGTAAAGTGATGAGTTACATCTTTGGGGGAAAGGTAGCATTGTGCTTTAAAGAATAAACATAATGAAAGTTGTTATTTTGCAGCTGGCAACCCCTTTGACAATAGTTTTGTGGAGAAAAAAAACAACAAACTCAACAGTTTGCAAACATGAAATTCTCTGTGTCTGTTCTTATCATCTATCTTTATCAACAGGAGTGTAGGCAATGCACATCTCTGGATAAATAGAATTTCATTAACTCTAGAGAAAAGAACATCCTCTTCATTTTTTTAAAGCATTCCTTTAGGGCCAGAGAAAGGCAGCAGTTATAAAACCCCTTGAAATACAGTTCCTCATTTATTAACTGAGAATGGACAGCAACAATAGCAACAATTAAGCTTTCCTTCAGGTACACTCAGTAATAGAGTATTAATCAGTCTTTATACAGAATTTCTAAGATAGAAAGAATAATTAAATGCTGCTGTCATTTATTTCACCTTTCTTCATCTCCCTCTACCATCAGTGATCTAGATCAGAGCATCTACAATGTTTCTCATACAGCTGCAGTCAAAAGTATATTTTTTTTATTTGCAGTGAGTAGAACATTTTACAGACCTGTCAACCACTTGTCATATTCTCATGTCCCTCTTCTACTACCAGAATTGGGCTAAATATTAATCAGTTGTGAGAGACAGAAATAAAAATATTAAGTATTTGAGTATGCACTACGCATTTGTTTGTATAGTATATATGTCCTTTTATCTATTCACAAAATAATGTGAATCATGACTGATTCATTTTCATTTACCATGTTCTTTACTTTTCATTTAGCTAGAGGTTTTGATTGTAAGGGTTATTCCAGCAATTATGTAGTTTATACTAATAGAAATCTGATTGTGATTTCACAGAACACTTGATTCCCACCCCATGTCTGTCATCCAAGAAACAAGCCCAATAATAAACAGTCTAAGCAGACAATTAATGCTGATATTAAATTACTAAGAAAAAGAACATTTGCACAATAACGGTTGGCAATAATGTATGAGGTCTCCATGGGCTGCACTGTATTTACATAATTTACTCATCCAGTAACTCTGAGTGTGATGGATTTAAAGTTTCTTCTAATAATTTATAAAAATTATGCTATGACCTTCTTATTTTGATGTTTTATTTGTATTTTTGCAAAGAATTAGTTTAGTATCTAGATGTCAGGAAAGCAACTCAGGAAAATAGAGAAGGAATTTCTGATATTCACATCTTGGAGTACTTTCCATAACATACAGAGGTGTTTTACAGAGATGTCCCATATCAGTCACTCCCTAAGTTGGTCCATGTATTTTTCTAAAATATTATGTTTCTGAGGAGAAAAAAATGTTGTTGGGCATGACAGATGGGAAATGCAGAGGTGAGCCAGTGTTAAAGAAACTTTGTGAGACTCAGATATCAACACCAAGATGTAAGAACAGAGGATCAGAGAGGCCAACTTGAACCTTTTTTAATACTTATTTGTTTGTTTCTTTAAGGGCACACAGCTATCAGGGCAAATTGAGTTTCCTCTGTGCTGTACATCAGATTCAAGTAACTTCTGGATTGGTGGTCATACAGTCACTTTATTATTATGTGGAACCTGAGGTAATGAATCTTTCTGAGAAACAACTTACACTATCTGTTGAACCTTGCATAAACCAGGCAACCCATCCTTTGAACAGGAATTGCTTCGACTCCAGCTGCCTGAGCTGCTGAGGATTTCCTGTCAATCTGCCATGTCTTTGAGACATAAGGGACATATGTGTGCACATTGTAAAATTTTCAAACATTTCCATATTAAGGTATTATTCTTCTTTAAAGTTATTTAGCATTTACCTCAGGATGTTTTAGTTCATTCATATGTTCTAATTCTTAAGGAAGAAATTTGTCCTTAATTCATTAAGATAAATCAGTAAATTATGAAAAGTGAGCAACATCTTATAGCCAAAATATAACATGATAATTTGGTGATTCTTTTCTCAAACTGTGCCTTCCTTAAAAAATTAGTATAAAGTAATTTATTATACAGTCTGATAATGATATCTACAATTTGAATTTACTGCTAAGTATTAGTATGCACAAGGACAGTTATGATCCTATAAAGACTCACTGTCACTACACATAGCAATATCTCCATGTAACTCATATCCTCTAAAGCCATGTGCACAATATAGGACTTGAAGAGTGTGAAAAGAGAAAGTTGAAAGCAAGGATTAAAAGTACAGCTATTCCTGTAATTTTGACAAAGAGTTACAAATCTGTAGAAATCCAAATCTGTTTGAATATAAATTCATGAGCCCAAGAAGGGGCAACTTTAGAATAAATTAGTCGCAGTGAATAGTTTACCCAATTTTATTACAATCTGGAAGGGAGGAGCTCAGTATGATACCTGTTTTACATGATTTTTAATGTCCTGAAGCATTTGCCATGTTGTTTTCTTTGTAATCAGTAGCTTTTTGACAGGAAAGCAATTTCACAATTTAAATAGCATACAACAGAGCATTTTGCTGAAGACATAGCCTGTCAGTTTAGGCTCTATAGCCTTAACACCCTATTGATACCTTAGGTGAACCTTATATGGAATATGGAATTTTAGTCTAGATATAGTTTAAGATGACTTCCAAATTTTTGTACATTATGATAAACAAAGTTGTTCTGTAAGATTGTTCCATATTCTCATTTTGAAAGGGTAATCTCTAAAAATAATCAGATATACATATCCATACAGGAAGACAGACAAAGTTATCACTCTTAGTAGAAACTCCAATGAATTAGTATCAGTCCAGCTGAGCTATGGATCTAACAAAGGCTTCAAATCCTTTTAAATTTGTCTGTATTTGTTAATGCTTCTGTCTAAACATGAATACATTTCAATAATATCAGAACAAGCAGTTTGCAACAAGTCTCACAGTGACTCATATGAAAGCTGGAAGCACTTCAGAAGCTATTTGACTGGCAATCCAGTGACCACATAACTCTTTTCCTCTCTAAATAATTAAATATCTTATTTTCTGACCTAGAAATCTAAAACAACTTAGACAGGCTTCTATGTCAGTGTTCTGGAGTTTTTACTACGACCAAACTATGTCACATCAGTATTCATCACTTATGACTCGGGTTGAAAGGGGAAGGAAAAGCAAAACAAAACAAAACAAAACAAACTGGAAACATGAGAAAAGGAGATCAAAGGACCAGCCATGAAAGAGGGAGAAAATACTTTTCAAGTGCACTGCAGTTTCTCTCTTGGTAATAGAGTCTCATCACAAACCCTAAGCAAAGAAACCATCACATTATGTGAATATATTATTATATTTTTGCTTAGCAAATATATATATATATGTAGAATATGGATGTGTATGTATATGTTTTATACATATATATACATGGGCTTGTTGCTCATTAGAAGTGACTGACTCTTCTGAAAAGGCAGATGAAAACCAAAGGAAAAGAAAGAGGAAATTTGTAGTCTGTTATCTTAAAAACATGAAATATTAATTGAAAGAACAGAGTAGTGGACCATGGCTGAAGTCCCTTAGGGGTGTCTCTGCCTTGTCATGGATAACCCATGAGCTGCAGTCTTTTGCCCAGCCTGTTTGTGAGTTGTGAGTTTGAGATTATTCTAATCTAGAGTTTAACATGAAAGGAGAGAAAAATTTAAACCTTGCAAATGTAGCCTGTTATTTAAAAGGTGGAGAGATTTCTGCCTATTTGGTATGAAATGTATTGCAGGCACAAGGTTGTTTAAAAAAACCCCAAACAAAACAACAATGAAGTAAGGAAGCTGTAGCATTCTTTTGGAAGAAGACGTAGGTGTGGGAATAATCAAATAAGAAACAAAGAAAATGCTGTTAGATTTCCAGTACTGATTAGGGCAGTTAGACTCTGAAAATAAGTTAACTTCTTGTGAGGGTAAAGAGAGGGATAAAAAAATGCTTACAGAAGTAAAAGGTGTTATCTTCAAGCCCACAGACAGATTCTTTTAACGCTTATTTGGCATGACCAGTGTTAAACACAGAGGTGAGATTATGCTAAGAAATGTGTTCCTGCATAATTCAAAGGGACAGTTTTCTGCTTTGCACTTAACAGCTTGATCTGAACAGTTAATGTCAGGACTTCTTTGTCTATTGTCTCTTTTGGTCCCTGCCTAGATGGCTTGGTCTAGCTGACAGTCAAGTTGCATAGAGTCATAGAATAATAGAATGTTGTCTAGTACAACCCCCTTGACAGAGCAGGATCACTTAGACCTGATCACACAGCAACATGTCCAGGTGGGTTTTGAATGTCTCAAGAGAGACAGACTCCACAATCCCACTGGGCAGCTTGTTCCAGTGTTCTGTCACTCTCACAGTAAAAAAAAAATTCCTCCTCATGTTTTCATGAAACATAATATGCCTCAGATTCCACCCATTACCCCTTGTCCTGTCATTGGGCATCACCGAGAAGAGTCTGGGTCCATCCTCCCAGCACTTGCCCTTTACATATTTAGAAACATTAAGGAGAGAGAGCCTCAGCTCCCTCAGCCTTTCCTCATAGGAGAGATGTTCCACGCCCTTAATAATCTTTGTGTCTCTGCACTGGACTCTCTCAAGCAATTCTATGTCCCTCTTGATCTGAGGAGCCCAGAACTGGACACAATACTCGAGATGCAGCCTTACCAGGGCAGAGTAGAGGGGAAGGAGAACCTCTCTTGACCTACTAGCCACCCCTTGTAATACATCCCAGAATGGCATTGGCTCTCTTGGCCACAAGAGTACATTGCTGGCTCATGGTCAACCTCCCATCAACTAGAACCTCCAGATCCTTTTCCCTTTTGCTGTCCTCCAACAGGTCAGTCCCCTACCTATACTGATACCTCAGGTTGTTCTTTCCCAGTTGCAAGACTTGCCCTTATTAAATTTCATTAAATTTCTTCATGCCCAGCCCTCCAGCCTGTCCAAGTCTTGCTGAATGGTAGCACAGGTTTCTGGTGTGTCAGCCACTTCACCCAGTTTAGTGTCATCAGCAAACTTACTGACAGTGCACTCTATGCTCTCATCCAGGTAATTGATTAATATGTTGAACAGAACTGGTCCCATTGACCCCTATTGGGACCCCACAGACTTACAGGCCTCCAACTAGATTCCATCCCATTGACACACCTCTCTGGCTTATTTCCTTCAACCAGTTAATTTCTCTGCTTTTCAGAAGAATCTAGTTCTTCCTCACTGAATCTAGCAGTGATTGCAAGAAGACATTGCCCAAAAGTTTCAGTTTTCCCTCCTTTCTACCAGTATTGGTGTTTTTGGCTTCAAAGTTAAGTCAAAAAGTGAAATTTGTAAATGACAGTAACTGTACAATATGACATAAATGTATTCTTAAGAGTAGGAAAAACATAGTTTGCTACAGTCTTTGTCTTTGTTGGAATAAAGATTGCTCATTCATAATTTTATTTTTATGGTCTATGAGCTGTAAAGGCCATTTAAGGTCAACACTTCATACTGTATACATAAACATTTAAGAGGTAAATACTTTTATCCAACTTTGCTGCAAGCAAAGAAATAGACCATGAAAACTCAAGAGAATGTGCTTGATGTTTTCATGCTATTACTTTTACTGAGCTAAAAGTTCAATATTAGAGGTGTTCGGAGCCTCATATTAATGTGCAAGCTTCAAAACATCACCAAAAGAAAATTGCATTGGCACAGCTATAAAAGAAAAGTATTATATAGGATTACATGTTCTGTGATTGTGGTATGTGTTTTTGTTCTCATTGTTTATGTCAGGGAGAACTGGGAATCACGATGGCTGAGGTCTAACCACAGCTCTGCCTCTGTCTTACCATCTCTCTGTACCTAATTATTTAGACTAAAACTTCCTTAAACTGTTCCAGTGTTTTACTATGTAAAACCCAACTACAATAAATACGTTTGTTTGGCTGCAAAGCAGTGATTCCAAACACCAAAGTCACCTTAGAGTGAATGAAAGACTGGGTACTTCTAATGGTTCATTAATGGAATGGAAGAAAGGGATGTTAAGTCACTTGGGGGACTTTCATTCTCTTGCATGCCAATTGGAATATTGTTTAGAGTTAGATTGTAAGAAACATCATTATGTATGTAATTTAAGCACTTCTGCCTAAGCAGGAACGACCACTAAACTGAGTAGACCTAATTCAAACAGTAGAAAAGAACAGAGCTCAACTTTTGTAGTGTAGATGGGTTGCTGAAAGATCTAGCAATCTTGTATTGCTGACAATAGTTATCATGAAGGCCCCTGTCTGCCTTGATGAAACCAGGTTACTGTTCAGACAGCATAGTAGGAACTGTGGCATGGAAAAGTAACAAGATTGAACTTGGGAGTTGATGCTAATGGTCTAGATAGTGGGCTGGAAAGGAGTTTGTGCTACAATTTCCTCTAAGTCTGTCATGATCTGGTAAAGGATACATGGCAACTTTTCATGAGAGGTTTAAATGTGATCTCCAAATGGTAAAATTAAGACACAAACGAGGTCAAATGCCACATGTATAACAAAGTTTTATTAAAGTAGAAAAACCGAGTTTCTAAAGAAGATAGGACAGTAGGGGAAAAATAGAAACAGAAAAGAAAGGATAAAGCGGAGTACAACAACCGATAAAATAGTCACCACCACAGTCCAGCAACGATGTCAGTGGGGCAGAGAACTTCTTTCTTCCTTTCCTGGGAAAATGTTTCTTAAAAACTCCATCCATCATAAAGCAGATTTATACAGTTTTTCCACTACACCCCCCTTCCTCCCCCTGTACAGGTGAGAAATTAGTTCTGCTCCTTCAAGATAAGGGAGGTGTGTAGTTATCACAGTTCTTTGTTTGGCAAATTGGAGAGATCAGCCATTGTAAGTCAACAGAGGACCGCAGGGTTCATTTATCGGAAAAGGTCTTTGTCTTCACGAAGTATCAGAACACTCCCAGCTCCGGCTGCAGACCTCTCCCCATCTCCAATCTCGGGCACACCCACCACAGGGTGTGATGTGAAATATTTCTTTAACCTTGCTCAACCATTCAGATGTCTGCAGACAGACAACAGATATCTTGTCTTAATGTCTTATATTGTTTGAGTCAAAGCACTGTATGACCTGCATGTCACATAGGCTAAGAAATTCTTTGTTGGTTAGACACTGGAAATGGCCTGTACTTCTAGCACACAGAAGTATATTTTTTCTGCTTATTTGCATTTACACATCTGGAAGGAAATATTTGAGGAGTAGTTATTAGTGCATATCTCCCATTCGTAGCTGTGTAGTCAAACATTCAACAATGGGAAACACATATTCCCCTCATCCTGGAGTCATGACTTGTTTTCTTATCTGAAGTACAGCTTAATCTCAGGCTAGAAAAAAAGGTGTTCAATTACCCTCTTGTCTCTCCAGTCACTGTACCTTGAAGTTTGCTGGGTAGGATAGTTGCAAAGGAAACAGGGGATGAAGGTTTGAATCCCTTGAAAAAAACAAGGGACACAGAGACAGAATTCCTGGTTATTTTGGCAAGTACACTTCTCTCTGTGCTCTTTCTGAAAGCTGGATAATTCCACTATCTATGACTGTATTTTGAAGTTCAAAAAGACGTGTGGTTACCAAGAAGTCAACAGAGGTATAAATGCCCACACAACTTTTGGAGTTACTACAAATACAGGCAGGTACTAAAGGCATGTTTCTGGGGTGAAATCTAGGGAATTTTCAGGATTGAAGCATGGCCTTCTGGTAGATTGATGGTGCTTAAGAGAAATAGTGTTACTCTGAATCAATGATTCTGAGATTAGTTTTAGACAAGTTAATTGTATCCATTCCTACTTTTGCCCTTTCACTAGCCCAGTCTCTTAATCTGTGAATGCACCTAACTGTATAACAAGAATCTATGTTGTTCCTATCAGACACAGGACTCTTGAGCTGTGTGATAATTAACTGGAAGCACATGAAGATTTTTCACATTTTAGTAATTCAAAATGTCTTCATTTCAGCTTTCACTGTCAGGATGTTGTCACGATCCAATATTAGGATACATGGCAATTTTTATGAAAGGTTTAAAGGTGATCCCCAAAATGATGAAATGAAGACGCAAACAAGGTCAGATGCCACATGCATGATGAAGTTTTATTAGAGTAGCATAGAAAAGTTTCTAAAGCAGACAGGACAGGGAGAAAAACAGAAACAGAAAAGAAAAGAGAAAGCAGAAGACAACAAGCGATAGAATAGTCACCACCACGGTCCAGATGACGACATCAGTGGGGCAGAGAGCTTCTTTTCTTTCCCAGGAAAATGTTTCTGTCTTCCCATGGTCTCCCAGAATTTTTATATGGTTCTTGCCCACTAAACACCCACTTCTCTCCCTATGCAGGTGAGAAATTCCTTCTACTTTCTCTGTACTCCTCCAAGAGAGATAAGGGAGAAGGGTATAGGGTAGATAACACAGTCCTTTGTTTTGCTAATTGGTGAGATCAGCCATTGTAAATTGGGGGATTAAGGCAGCAGACACCTGAGGCTAATTTATTGCAGGAGGACAGGAAGTCTTCATGAAATATCGAGGACATTTCACTCCTAGCACCAGCTGCAGACCACCCCTATCTCCAAGCTCAGGCACACATCCCGGCAGAGGGTGGGGTGGGGGTCTCAAGACAAGCAACAGATGTCCTGAGTGTCTCAACTTCTTACAATTTCCTGCATGTCACAGATGTGTTAGATACTTCCATGACCTTTTGATGCAAATATGATAAAGCAGCAACCAGAAAAAACTCTTCACAGAGTGCAAGAGAAAATGAACATTAAAAGACTGAAAATTTTGCTTTTGATGTTAAAATGATTTGTGGTAGCAACCTTAACAGTGCTTTAAAGACTATTTTACCCAAATAATTTTCTTAGAAATTTTTGCTATGCTTTAAAAATACATGTTTAATTTTTGATTAGTTTTTATTTTTATTTTTTGAAGTCCCTGTTCTGTTTTCTACATGGTGAACCACAGAAACGTTGCTGCAGTAAATTCCTTTTGTTTTGCATCATACAAATCATAAAAAAGTATATTATCTTCATTTGTCTTCCTTCTTCCCACTTAAATATGTACAAGATTTTCTCACAGGATGAATAGGGAGAGTAAATATTTATAACAATGTTTTGTGTTACTGATGAGAAATTGTCATGCCATTACATTAGACAGGGTAAGAATAAACTGATAAAACAACAGGCAACATAGGCAATATTTAAACCACAAGATTTTGATTATCTTTTCCTTCTCTTCTGCAGTGTGCACAGTAATGGACTCTGAAGGGGTCAAGGACCTTGTTATCTCCAAAAGCTTTTGATGTCACTTTCTGAAATTGTTGTTGGAGAAAAACAAATCTCTTTTTTTAGAAAAAGGGTGTGCACACTGCTTCCATGTATTATATGATTTTCATAAACCAGGGAATAATACCTTGGTACCCCTATATGTTCTTTGGATCATCACTGAGATCCCTTCACACTGTCTAACTCAACCTGGTATTTTTAATATATTCTTCAGTGGCAGAGCTTCTTGTATCTGTAAAAGACCCAAGTAAAAAACCAAGTCCAGGGTATTCAGGGAAAAAAAATGAAATAGACAAAATCCCTGTGGGTGTTTTAATACTTGACTTATGAATTCAGTAGATTAAAATAACCAAATCTGTATAAATCAACGAAACAGAGCCTCAGGGAAAGCAGGGTAATGTTCTGAAAATATCCAAAATGGTGTAAAATACGTGGAGTGAGAGGTATTATTCATGGGTCAAAAAAGAATAACAAGTGATGGGATAAGATTAAGGAAGGGGACATTTCTACTTGATGAAGTCTATTTATCCTGTGCAACAATCTTCCAGTGAAGGGAGTGAAGGTAGCTATTCTGACTCATTTATAGATGGTCTGAACAATACATTAATAAATTGTCTGTAAATCTCTTCATTTCCTAAGGAAAACTGTCAGGATCTCCTGGTGGAACAGGTATTTTACCTCTCTAGTGCCTATGATTCTATCACAAATGGGCCCTTTCAATTATCACAGCATCACGTGCTCATTTCAGCAATATGACTCTCATTAATGTCAAAGGGAGACTCAAGATTAAAAACCCCAGGCATCACTTAAAAAATGCAAGAATTAAAATGATGTATCATTTCTCCACTAGAGAAATCAATTCACCAAACACAAGACCCCTTTCTTTTTTTCTTTGACAGCACTACCCTTACTTATCCTCAGCACCCAAAAATACTGAGGCCAGATCATAATTACCAAGATCTTCTGAAGGTGAAAAAGAGAAAAGCAGATACATGTTTTTAACCATTAAAGAAATTAAATATTTTACTTTTCCAGAGAGAGCATAATTTAAGGGCTTATCAACACCATGGTCCTACACATTATCTAAGAAATTGGAAATTACTGGCTACTAAACTCAGCTCTCAGAAACTCCAGGGGGAATCTCTGCAAGGCCTCTGATAACTTTTGAGTATAGGCTTGAATGTCATTTTCCTCTTAATTAGAAATTCATTGTGTGTGTATCCATATATATGTTTGCACTTCTGTATGTCTTTATTAACGTATGCACACATACTTACACACTTTTTACATACATACATACTTTGTCTACATACGGATCCACACATATTACAGTATACAAGTCTTCACTCTTAATTGCTTGTTTTTTCCTTGTCATGTTTAGCAGATTATGCTCTCTAGACTCTGTTTTCCTTTCACTGTATTGGCAAAGACTTACAAATGCCCTATTTATTTTCTTTTGTCTCATTACATTATTCAGTGGTTTTCAATACACAGATTCAGAAACATCAACAAATAACTTTCAAAGAGATTGAAGAGAAGAGAATGTTTTTGTTAAATAAAGAAACATAAGACTGACTCAAAGCAAAGGCAAAATAGTTGCTTAGGGCAAAAGATTACCAAGGATACTAAAATTATTACGATATTACTATTTTGCTAACATCAGAAGTCACCATAATCTCCATATGTACTGCTGTCAATGAAGAGAATTAAGCTACAGCTAGGGTAGAAAGAGCATTTAAAGACTAGTGCAGTGCTTGGCTGTTGCCTGCCTGAGTTGCTTTGTGTCAGTATTTGTATTCTTGCTGTAAAAAGCTGAGACCACTACTAGTGTGCTCGGAGGTGATTCCTTCCAGTGAAACCAAGGCAGAAGGTGCTCACCAGAACACTTGTCTAGAGATAACCTCTTACAATGTGATTGCTTCTTTCTATGGCTGGTGCAGCACATAAATCGGACTGGCAATTCATATGAGTTTCTATGCTAGTAAACTCACAGTATGGACACATGATTTCAGAGTCATAATAGAATGGAAATTCTGATTAGATGGGGACAACATTTCTGCCTTGAGGGTCCTTAAATGATGGAAAATGTTCCAAAAGTCTTGTGGGAATATCTTTTAATGATATTCAGACTTCCACCAAACATGGTCCTGAGCAGTTTAAATTAACCCTTCCTTGAATGAGAGTTTGGGCAAGATGATTTCCAGCAATCTCTGTAGAGATCTCTGTAGAGTCACACCATGACTGTTTGGTTTCTTAGCAATGGCAGAAAGTAAATGTTTATAGCTCTATAGGCAGATGGAGCTGAACATAAACACAGAAATTGTCAGTTTAAGCATGTGCAACTATGTTTTCTGGCACTGAGACCAACTGGCATGGAACATGCTGTGTCCGTAATATTAAATGCTTTTCACCTTCAAAAGAAGGAGGATGTGTGAAAAATGGTTGCAGGTTTATGCTCAGCCTGAAGCTCCTCTGGAAATAGGGATATCTCAAGCCAGATAGTTCAAAAGTGTGTTGAGGACCATGATTATAATTTAGCTTTGTAACAGATTGACTTCTAGTACCCAGAAATATTCAAATGACTGTTTAACTTATTAGAACTTGTGTAGCCATGACACCAGAGACTTATATAGACCTACAGTTAATGTAGAAAAATATTTACATTCTTGAGAATTATCACAGGTAATATATCTGGAGTGCTAGTCTTACTAAAATTTTTGTCAGGTTTGGGTTTTTATCTCCTCAAAAAACCTCAACCCAAAACAAAACAAAACACCTTCACAGAATCACAGAATCACAGATATTAGGGGCTGGAAGGGACCTAGAAGATCATCTAGTCCAACCCCCCTGCC
>JANHGL010011388.1:0-32726 GCA_024611195.1 Ceyx melanurus | reverse complement strand
GGCTCCCCCCCCCGCGCCCCCCCACCCCCCCCCGCCCCGCGGGCCCGCTGTAGGGGGGCCCTGGGGTGGCGGGGGGGGGGGGGGAGAGGTGAACGGGAGGCCGCCGGCGCGGTGCGGGGAAGGGAGGGCAGCGGCGGGCCCACACGCGCTCAGCCGTGTGCGGTGGCGGGGCCGCCCGCGCTCCCCGCACGTGGACCGGCCCGGTGCGGGCGGCGTTGTGTAACGGGGAGGGGGCGGCCGGGCAGGGCCTTTGTGACCCTGCGGTGCGGTGCCGGGGTTGTCCCCTCGCCCGCTGCCGGCTCGTTCCCCTCCTTTGTTCCGGAGGGGGATCCGCGCTGGCGGGGGATGCCGGCGCGAGGGGACCCGCAGCCGGCTCCGCGGGTCCGGAGACACGGTGGATGCCGTAACCCCGCTCGTCGCCTCCTTCGCGCCTCTGCGGCGCTGCCACTTGGCAGATCTCGGTGTAAAGAAAACACCCTCCCGCCACCGGGGCCCCCCCTTTCGGTGTTACTGTCCCTGAGGGGATCCTCGGCCCTGCATCCCCTTCCCCGGGTTCCCCGAGCAAAGCCCCGCTGCTCTGCAGACCCCCCAGGGCTGCCTTGTCCACTCAGCACCGGGGGTCCCCTGTGCGGGGTACCGGGGGGGTGTGCACGGAGATCACGGTGTCTGTGCTCTTTGTCTTGACTTGTCACCGTAGGAGAGTCCACTTGCAAGGGGTGATCAAAAGAAAAGAGGCTTTGGAGGGAAATAAACTTGGGAAATAACAAAAATACTGGGAATTTTGGCTGTGACAGCACTGCTCTCTAGGGTGTGAGAACAACCCAGGTCTTGGGGCTCCTCAGGCTTTCAAAGGACAAGGGGTGAACCCTCCCCTCCCTGGACATACCCTCTCCCTGCTCCCTGTGGCACTGACACTGGAGAGCAAAGAGCCTCTGTGTGCTGAGGCGGGGTTTAAAGGTGGCACCCTGGGGAAACGTGGCCCGTGTTGGCGTGTCCTGCTCTACCCCTCGCAGATAAGGATGGTGCCTGCTTGAGGAACCTGCTGCCTCCCTCCAGCCCTGTGGACTGTGAGCTTTGACCTGGCACCTGGCAGAGGCACGTGCAGCGCCAGGAGACAGAGAGACCTTTGTCAAAGAGGTGGCACCTCAGCCTGGCACAGCTGTGTGACAGCTTGCTGGACCTGTGTCACCCTGCTCACCCTCTGGCTCCAAAACCCTGAGTGCTGGGGTGGGTGTAGGGGGCACCCCGTGTGCCGTGAAGGTGTCACGCTGTTCTGAGCTGCTCCCTGGTGGCTCTGGGTGTTGCTGATGGTTTCCCTGTAGAAAAAAAATGGGATGTTTGAGAGGAAATAGGCCAGGAAAGCTGCCTCAGAAATGCTGAGAGGAGCTTTAGAGCTGGTGGAAGTCAGGAAAATTGGGAAGTGGGAGCTTCTGGCTGGCAGCAGTGGTACTTGCAGGGTTGTATAACACTGCTGCCTGATAGCAGCTTTTATCTGTGAGCAGTTGATGGCTGATGTAAGGGGCTGCAGCCCCAACCTGCTGTGCCAATGGGGTTGATCAAGGGTCTCCTGACACCAAAGCTTTTTCCCCTCCAGGGGAAGCCAGTGGCTGTGCTAAAGTTGTGTGGAGTTCCTTGCTGCAGTGTCCCGAGCTGTCTGTGAGGAGATTGTGCAGAGCAATGTGGACATGAAACAGAAGATGCTGAGGGTAGATTATTTAAACAGTGGTGTGGTTCTTGCCATTAAAATTTTGGTGTGAAATACCACTTTTTATATTGACTTTTGAAATGCTGAGTGTTGGGAGGCAGACTCGGGTGGTGAAAACAGTTCCTCTTGCTTACGAGCAAGAAAAAGCAGCCTGTGCAAAGCCAGAACTTCTCACAGGTCTGCCCGAGGACAAAAACCTGTTTCATCTGAGGGATTCTCAAGCGTGTCCGACTGCAAGACACGGCAGGATGGGGGCTGCTTGCAGGGAGCAGCCTGGCAGGCAGAGTTGAGCTGCTGCTGGGCACCCCACGGAGGCTGCAGTGGGCCAGATGGGGTGCAGTGGGCTGAGCAGGCTGCAGTGCTGTTCCTTTCCCTTGCCCCCTTCCTTTCTGCATCACCAGTACCTCCCAGCCCTTCCTTTCTGTGTCTTTGGCACGTAGCCTGCACGAAGCCTTTCTCTCTGCCCTATTTCTGTCCCTAGCCCAGCTTGTTTGCATTCAGGCTCCACAGTGCTCCAAGATCCTGCCTCTGCTGTGGCTCCAGATGAGCTCTGCTGGGAGGGCGGACAGGGAAGCCCTCTCCCTGGTCACCCTCTGCCCACCCACAGCCCCGTGGCTCTGCCGTTTCATCTCGGAGAGGCTTGATAAGGCAGCAGGAGGGGCTGGGGCATCCTGGGAGGTCAGCCACGGCGAGAAGCTGGCTTTGATGGTGGGAGGGAGGGAAAGGAGAGCGCCCAGGAACACGTGATGGCTGGGTCTGGTGCTGCTGGGTCACGGCGTGGCTCACATGGCCGCGGTGCATGTCTGCTTGTTATGTCACTCCAGTGCCTCCTTTTTTTCTTGCCTTAGGGGGTGTGATAGCTTACATCAGCTCTTCCAGCTCGGCATCCAGCCCGGCCTCATGTCACAGCGAGAGCTCAGACAGCGGTTTCCAGTCGTCCTCCTCTCCAGTGCCATCCTCCCCCAACAGCTCCGCCTCGGAGAGCGGCTGCGGCCGGGGCGGCGAAGGCTCCGACGGGGCGCCCAGGAGCGAGCGGCTGGAGGAGACCATCAAAACCAGCCCGCCCACTGCTGCTGGCCTGACTAAAGGCCACAATGGAGTCACAAGTAGGTTTGGTGGGGTTGCCTCAAACCGTCCAGTTCCCCTCTTACTGCTCCTGTGTTACCACCAGGAGTGAGCGGCCCTGAGGGACGTGGCAAAGCCACTTCAGCTTTCTGCATGATAGGTGGGAATACAAACTCTTGCCACACGTGTGCTGGGAGATGCTGCAGCTGCTAACTTCAGGCAGCCCATAATACTCAATATTTTCACTAGTGAAAACATCTTAATAAAAAATCAAATGGTTAATAAGATGCAGTGAAGTCCAGGTTAATGGTAATGGAGTCAGGTTAATGGCAATAAAGTTAGGTTAATGGTAATGAAGTCCAGGTTAATGGTAATCAGAATCTGGCTGAGTGCTCGTGGAGCTGGCTTGCAAACCAGGCTTCTCTGTTTTTATATGCTCCCTCCCCTGCCTCTTCACCTTAAATTTCTTTAAGGAGCAAAATAAATCAGTTACCATAACATTATATTTACGTGCCTGTATCTGGGACCTTTCACTTTTTTATGCCAAGCCTTAATTTGTGGATGTAAAAACCATGGCACTCATAGCTGGATCTAAAGAATAGCCTTTTTAACAAGTGTTTGTCTAGCTCCAGCTTTTGGTCATCAGAGAAGATCAACCATCAAGAGCTACATTTGAACAGCTTTGGAAGGGCAGGAATCAAATTTGAGTCCCAGAAAGAGCATTTCAGCAAATAGCTGAAATTTAGGCTAGATTTCTGAAGGCTGCATTCCTTTATTGGCAGAATTGTTTTATCATTTTGAATTATTATGAAGCTAGAATAAGTATTTAACAGTTCCATCTTAGAAATCTTTATTTTTTAAAGTGTTTCTACTCTTAAGTTCTTATTAAGAAACTTCACTTCCTCTTAAAAATTTACTAGCAGCTAGGTTTGGTACTGGGGCAGAGGTTCCTGAAGATGAAACATGTTGTAAATTGTTCAGATAGAAAGATAAGATTTTTTTTAGCTCAATACCAGATCTCTTTCAGAACAAACAAAAAGGAAGTTTTGTGGTTTGGTTCTTTTACAAAACTTAAAAAAAAAAAAAATTAGTTGTAGTTTCTCTTTACAAATGAGTACTAAATGTTAAATAAATTGCCATTTTTGGTAGAATACGGTGCTGTGGGAGTATTTCCAGCTGTTTCTGTTGCTTGCTGTTAAGGTGACTTTGTGATTACTGAGGTCACTGATAAAATTCCCATTGACTTGAATGAAACCAATGCTAGGCCTGCACTGAGGACTTGCAGAAAGTCCTTATTGGCAAGTTGAAATGAAACAGGTGGGGAAAATATCAAACCATGAGCTTCTCTGCAGGGCCAAGAAGGTATTTCCAAGGGTGCAAGCATATCATTCTGGACATGCACTCAGATGAGTAGACATTGCATGCCTAGATGTGGCTGAGTTATCAGCCCTAAATTGTTAGCACATAGGTAGAATGGATGGCTTGGTTACAGTCTACAATAAAAGAAAGTGTCCTTTAATATTTCTATATTTAAGAAAAGAGGTTTATTCTCTGCTGGGGAACTGTAGCCTGTAGAGGGGCCTACTTGTCCAGATGGAAAAACAGATTGAGCCTGAACTTTGGTGGCCTAGTTAAGTAAATGGTCCTTTTAAAAGTGCCTAAATGGAAACAGACTTTCTTTTTCTACAGCTGAGTACAGTGTCCCTGTGACTGAGAGTTCAGTGCCTGTGTGTTTTTTCCCTATTCTGTGGAGTGCTTTGTGTTTGTCTTCCCCCCAGCCCCCTTTGCACTGGTGCTTTCTGAACTGGTCAGGGGTTTTGTCCATTCTTCTTGTCTGTTCCTCTGCTGTGGTTTGGTTTTGTTTTTGGGGTTGGTTTTATGTTGAGCTGACCTGACATACTTTGTTTTTAGCCCAGGTTTGAAAAGCTGGAAGCATGTTCCTGCAGCTGTCATTGGTTTGCTCTGACTTTTCTCTTCTGCTTCTAGAATTTAATGGCATGGTTCTTCTCTGCAAAGTCTGTGGAGACGTTGCTTCAGGATTTCATTATGGTGTCCATGCCTGTGAGGGCTGCAAGGTGAGTCTGTTCCTCCTCACCTTTCTGCTGGGGAAGTGCTCAAGTTCTCCCCAGAGGGGAAAAAAAGGGGTGATACTCCTGAAAAATACTGGGATGCTTGTTAAATCTGAGAACTTCCAGACAGTAGACAAGCTGTAGGAAAAGCCAAACCACTTAGCAATGCTCAGCATTTCCCAAACTCTCCAGCACTTGCTGTTCCTGCCCCTTGGCCAGTCCTGGCTGACCCTGGAGTGCAGGGCACAGAACCAGAACTGCAGCCAGAGGTGGTGAGGAGCGTGTCATGCAAGACACGTGAGTGTTAATTGCATTAGGAGATAATGGGTGTGAGTTGTCACCTGGGCTGGGACACAGAACAGCTTTAGAAAAGCAGTTCCCTGTCTACTATGAGGAAAGCCAAAACTGGGTGATTGCATGTGCAAGCATCAGTAATCTGTATTTTTTTTCATGTTATAATGCTGCAAATTCTGTGTTCTCTGGAGGAGCTTATCAGCTGGGGAGCTTTATGTGGAAGAACCACCTTTGACAGGGTGCAACAGGATGGTTTTGTTGCCAAATTGTGCAGATTGAAGTCAACTGAGTCTGATTTTGACATTCATCTTGATGTCACTGGAGTTTATAATCTGTCAGTGATAGAGGTAGCACTGGAGATGCTATCTCCTGAGGATACAGGGAACACCAGAGCATGTGCTGTAGTTAGAAGCCTTAACTCTGTGTGTGCTACACACAGATCACACACAAAGGGGAATAATGAGGACCACTAAGCCCTTGAAAATCACTTGAGGCTGATAGCTCTGAAGCAGCTGATGAGACACAGTGAGGTTTTCTGTGCTTGCAGAGAGGTGACTTGGCAGGAGGATTTGATCCATGCTGTAATAATATCTCTGGGTTGGTTTTTTTTTTTGTGTTTATTTACAGGGTTTTTTCAGAAGAAGCATTCAGCAAAACATCCAGTATAAGAAGTGCTTGAAGAACAACAACTGCTCTATCATGAGGATGAACAGGAACAGATGCCAGCAGTGTCGTTTCAAGAAATGCTTGTCTGTTGGGATGTCAAGAGATGGTATGTTCCCCTCCTGAGCAGTGATCCTCTGAGAGGGATCACCTCCAAACCCACTGCCAAGGGTTTTAAGGACAGAAAACAAAGCCAGCCCTGTTGTCAGGGAGAGGTTCCCAGTCCCGGAGCATTTTGATCAGCTTCCCTTCTTGCTCTGAGACTCTCCTGAGCTGCTAACAGGCACTGGAGGCTGGTGCAGTGCAGTGTGCTGCAGTGGTGTCCCAGGGGCATGGTTGTCACAAGAGTCTTGATGTTGTTTGAACGAGTTAATATTTATAGCTGTAATCTCTGAATCTGAACAAGACTCCTTTTCATTTTTTTTTCCTCTTTTGTTTTTGTTACTGTTGATTTTTCAATGAAAGGGAATTCTCCCCAAGCTGTCAGAGCTGAGAGTTAGGTTTGGGAGCATGGTGAGCATGTATCTGCTCCTTTTCTTTTCCTGTTTATTTTTTACTCTGTTGAAGGAATTGGGAAGGCAAGGAGGAAGGAGTAACATTGAGCTGTGCCTCTGACCACCTCACTGGATATCCCCTCCTTGTGACTTGGAAAGACACAATGCTGAGAGTATAGTTCATCAGTGTGCAGCAACTTCCAGTCCTGAACCAGAACTCTTCCTTCTGTTTCACTTTTCAATTTTCCCTGGGTGTTGATTTCACAAGAACTAGGAATCTCGGGCTGCTAATAATTTAGTGGGTGGAGTGTGCAAACTGATTTTCAATAATGGTTGCAGCTTCTTGTTGTGCACAGGAGTTATTTCATCCCCTAGGCGCTTGTTTGCACAGAAGGTTGCACCTGCTGTAATGAAAGAGATTGAGTTCCATTAATGATGGACTGCTGCATGATGAGCTTAATTACATCAGTCGAAACTGGTTAGAAGCCCTTGTGAGGCTGTGGTTGGGACAGGATGGTAGAGGCACTTGCAGGTTGCCTAGGACAGGGTCAAAAGGGCTGCAGCCACAGTGATGCCCATCCCCTTGCCAGCAGAAAATGCCCTTGTCGAGGCAGAGTGGTCAGGAAAAGTTGCCAAGGGAGAAGCTTCATTCAGCACTGGTGCTCTCAATTGTTTTGGCACCTTGTATAATTGGTCTGTGAGGAGCTGCCTTGCAGGGCTTGTATTCAAATATGATATGAACTGTGTTTAAATTCAGCTAATTGCCAGCTCCCAAAGTTGGGCTGGTTTAATTGATCCAGTCTTAGAGCCTGACACTTGATTAACTGACACTGCTCTGTGTACAGTCCTTGGCCAGGCCTGTAGCAAAAGGGGACAAGGCTTTAGAGATGGGGTGTTTTAGAGCTGCCCTCTCTGTGTGTAAGCAGCAGCTTGTCATTTGCATCCCATGCCTGTCCCATGCCTGGGAAGCTCCTTGAATTCAGTGGGGAAACCAGTTAAACCCTGGAAAGGCAAGAGCATGGGTTGGGGTGTGTATTTTTTGTGTGTGCCAAGGTTTTTCCCTGGGGTTTGCTGCCTCTGTGTGCTGCTGCTGCTGTCAGGATTGACTTTGGTTGGTGTTTCTCCCCCTTTCCCTCTCTCCCCCTGGATAGCTGTTCGATTTGGGCGGATTCCCAAGCGTGAGAAGCAGAGGATGCTGATTGAAATGCAGAGTGCCATGAAAACCATGATGAACAGCCAGTTCAGTGGCCACCTGCCCAATGAAGCACTAACAGAACATCAAGAGGCAGCACCTCAAGAAGACCTCTCCTCCAAGCCCAAACAAGAGCGGGAAGCCATCAAAAGCCCTTCCACCCCTCCCAGTGCTGACATGGCTAAGGAAGAAGTGATTGGGATGGTGACCAGGGCCCACAAAGACACTTTCATGTACAACCAGGAGCAGTCCCAAAGCCCAGCAGAGATGATGCAGCCCCAGGGTGGGGAGAGAGCACCCAAGCCCACGGAGCAGTACATCCTGAGCAGTGAGCACTGTGTTGGTGGGCTCAGTGGCCCTCAGTACCCTGAAAGTGAGCAGCACCTTGGTGGACAGTACAAAGGGAGAAGTGCAATGCATTACCCAAGTGGGCATGCCATGTGTTTCCCAAATGGCCACTGTATGAACTTCAGCAGTGGGTACACCCAGCGACTGTGTGACAGGATCCCAGAGGATGGCTTTTCCTCCAACAGGAATACTACTTACTCCTGCAGCACTGGAGGAAGGATGCATCTGGTATATTGATATTACTTGATTGGACTTAGCAAAGGGTTTAGTGAGGGGGTGGGATGCAGTGGAGCTGTACCCCATTGGCACAACTGCCAGTGACACAAGTAGTGCAAATTGAGAGTCCAAATGGTGATGGAGAGGAATGGTTTGAGTTGTATGGAGGATGGGCTTTCTGGCCTTTGGTAGTGACTGGAAAGCAGACTGATGTCAGAGAGACTGAAAACTCCTGGCTTTTTTTTAACTGGTTTGACTCAGAACTTTTCCTTTTGATGAATTCCCTTCACTCAATCCTCTGAAACTTCACTTCAAAATAGTCTGTACAGTTTTCTCCTCAGAGATATTCTGAGGAAATTTCTGGGGTGAGACCTCAGGGCTGGGATTTGAAGCCAAGCTGTTTGCACACCCTTCTGGTGTGTTCTAAAATCTCTCTTGCTGGGGGGGAGGAGTGGCTGGTTTGGTTTGTTTTAATGGGGGTAGCCTGGTTCTGTTACAGGCAGTGGAAAACAGGCTCAGTGGGACCCACGGGCTGAGTGACCTTCTCTCCTAGAACATCTTCAGATCTCAACAGAGAAAGATCCAGAGCTGAACTGCCTGGGAGAAGTTCAGGGTCTTGTCTGTAGTACTTACATAAGTGAGGCTCTGAACACACTTCAGGGTACCTTAGATGACTTTGCTAGTACATTTTCTCACTTAACAAGGATCTTAACAATTTTTAACAAGGCTGTTTCCAGTTTTCTTGCTGGTTTGGTTGTTGGTGTTGTTTTTTTCTTAACAGATCCCTCCTGTTTCCCTTGTACTTGCTGTTTTTCTGCCATTCAGGCAACCAGTTCTGTAAGCCCCTTAAAATAGATTGTCCTTCTCTTGATCCCTGGAACCACCTGGAATGAGAGAACATAACATCCCTGTTCTCATTCTGTGGTCCTGTTGGGAAGTGTGAGCCCTTGACCTTTCTCAAGTACTTGAGCTGCCAGTGTTTGCCTTCCTTGCTGTTTGTAAAGAGTCTTCACAGGTTCTCAGAGGCCCCTGAAAGTTTCCACTCAGTGAAGGCTGTTTGTTTTGATGCTGAATTTCTGTTTGCTTTTGTGGTTTGGTTTTTTTTGTTGCTGTTGTTTTAATTTTTTTGTTTTGTTTTTGTGTGTGTGTTCTGTTTTGATTTTGGTTTAGATTTCTTTTTGTCGGTGGTGCTTTGTTTTGTGTTTTGTTTCACTCTGTTTGTTGCTTTGTTCTTTGCTTCTTTGTTTTCTCCAGCTAGGGCACCCGTGGACTATACCATCCTTAGCAGGCTGTGACCTTAATTGCAGACTCCACCACTACACTGTGGCAAATAATAGTCATTCCCAACCTTTCTTCCTTGCAGGGAAAGTATGTGGAGTCACTCCAGCAGCATTCTTGGCACTCCTGAGAAGCAGAGGTGAAACCTGTCAGCATGGGCAGGCAGGGAGTGGCACTGTCTGCAGAGGCTCAACCAGTTGGTTTGACCTGTGCTTGGCAGCTGCAGGGAGCTTTAGTTTAACACCACTGATGAGGAGGAAACAAAACTGAATCCAAAAGAGCATTTCAGGCCCCATTCCTTCCCTGACTGGAGTGGGGGGAGAGGAGGATCTGACCAAAATGAGTCAGTAGCAGTGAGGGAGTGTAATTAGGCTCTGAAGCAGTCATGTTCAGGAGTTGGTTGGTTTTTTTTTTATACTCACCAGCCCCACAAGCAGAAAAGCAGAACAGGTTGTTCCTGAAGAGGTTCCTCTGAAGAGAGCTGGTGACTGCCCAGGGAGCATCTGGGTGAAGCTCTTAGTCATCTGGTTTAGTTTTAGGTAGTCCTGCAAGGAGTGGGGAGTTAACTTGGTAATCACAGACTGTCAGGGCTAGGAAGGGACCTAGAAAAATCATCTAGTCCAACCCCTCTGCCAGAGCAGGGTCACCTAGATCAGGTCACATCCAGATGGGTTTGGAATGGCTCCAGAGCAGGAGACTCCATTATTTTTAATTTATGGAAAAACTAATCCTTTGGGTTGGGGTATTGTCCTCAGACACACAGATGAGGTTGTGATTCAGAGCTGAACAATTAATCTGCAGTGCTATTCCTTGGCTTTTGGGGAGAGCTTTGTGTGGATTGACTGCCCAGTTAGTAACTAGGGAAAAAACAACAACCAACCAAACCAGAAATGTGTAGCTTGGTCTTGTTTTCCCTGGCTGTTGCCAAATACACACACACATGGGTATATTTGTTGAATATATTCTTGTAGTAGATCCTTGTAATGGAGCTTGGGGCTTTCCACTCAAAGAATTGCAAACAATTGTCAGATTCAGGATGCCCTGCAAAAACATGAGGAATTATTGATGCATTTCACTGATTTCTCTGTTTTGCTGGCATTATGTAGGATTCCATGCACTGTTTAGTGTATTTGTGAGTATACTTGAATTCTTGTCGTTGGTGATGACAGGTAAAGTGAGTATTAAAAGGTTTCAACTCCATTAAAAGGTGCAAGCTGCAGAAAGCAGAACTGAAAGTGTCTCAGAGCACCTGGTGGAGTTTTACAGAGGGAATTTCTTGGCAGTCAACCTTGACTGATCTCATGGTCATGGATTCAGATCTCCCTCCAGAAAGTTGCTGTGTGTTTGTATAAAAGAAAGAGCATTTTGTCCTTTTGCGACTGAGCAGAACTGGAGTAGCATTTCCTCAGTCCTCCATCAGCAGCAGGATATGAAGGAGAGGGAGATTGTTCTGGTAATGAGGGTGTAAACCTGTGAGTCAGGAAACCAAGGCTCCATTCCTTGTGCTGCTGTTGACTCCTGTGTCACCTTGACTCAGTCACTTCAGTTGCCTGCAAATCAGGAAAGATAAATGAGAATGCACGTAGTAGTGACTGTCAGATGACAATTGATGGTGAAATAGTGATGAATTGTGAGATTGTGGGGATGATACAGGTAAGAGAAATCCAGTTCTCAGGCATGGGTGACATCAGGGGAGAATGGCACAACCTGGGTGCTCTCTTTTGCTCTAAGCAGTGTTGGCATTTCCAAGGTCAGCACATTTGGGAACAGACTGCTTATGAACTGCTGTGGGTTTTGTATTGTTTGCCTTAAAGGGAGGAGGAGAAAGGGAGTAGCTTTGGGAGCTGACTGAGAAATACTGATTTTTTTTCTCTGATACTATTTCTCTGCATCATGTTGGCAAAGTTTTCTTGAAGAATAAGCCTGCTTCTTTCAGGTATCTGGAATTACACCTTTAAGAGCTGTTTTCTGCCTGTGTTCTGTAAACATCAGGTCTGCCCAATGAGTAAGACTCCCCACGTGGACCCAAACAAGTCTGGCCATGAAGTCTGGGAAGAGTTTTCCCTGAGCTTTACCCCTGCTGTGAAGGAAGTGGTGGAGTTTGCCAAGCGCATCCCAGGTTTCCGAGATCTCTCTCAACATGACCAGGTTAATCTTCTGAAGGCTGGGACCTTTGAGGTGAGACCCCTGTGTGTGTCATGCAGACCTGACAAGCTGTGCATCAATCTGAACCCCTCAGGAAAAATGAAATCATGAAAGGAGCTAGGTTCTATCAGGCAAAACCAGCTTGTTTTGTGGATGCTGGCTCAGAGCTTTCCTGAAGCTGATGGTGTCCAGTGCTTCTGTTTGGTCAAATCCTGGTGAGCTGTGTCCTCCAAGTGGCTTAAAAGTGCTCAGCCCTTTCACCCCCTCATCTTCCCTGGGTGCTAATAACTGACCAAAGAGTTTTGTACAGCAGCAGCTGCTTTGAGAGCTGCCTTTGCTTAGCCTGGAAAGCAGCAGACTGCACCTGGAAGGGTGGAAAGTTCAGAAAGCTCTCTGTTGACCCCCAGGTTTTGTAGGGAATGTGTTTATCTCTCTATGCCCTTCCTTCTGCCACTCTGCTAGAGCATCCATCCTGAGCAGTCCCCACTAGCCTTTGGGTGGCAACTGGGAGTTCCTGAAGCTTCCTCCTGCAAAGCAATAACACTACTAACTAGCTGTGCTGCTGCAGCTTTGTGGAGACCCATGGACCAGCTGCAGCTCCACTTGCTTCAGACTAATCCCACCAGGTTCCTGTGGTTCGTTTCACCCCCTTGCAAGCCTGACGTATGTGTGAAGCAATGCTGTTAAAGTGGGAATGATGCCAGGGTCTTATAATTACTGACCTTCAGCAGGGCACCTTTGCTGAAGGTTTCAGTGGCTCTCCCAGACTCCTGTGGCTGTTGGAGGCCATGCAGGGTTGTATCAGGATTCAGAGGTGAAGTTTCAACAGAGCAGCTGAATTCCTAAGTATTCAGTGTTTTTCTGGGAAGGACAGGGTTGATGATGACTTTGCTCTTGTTTATTACCTCATTCTTTCCAAGAGGGATGCTGCATTTCATGTTAGCAGAACTGGAGACACGTCTCATGTAATGTGGTGGGTCTTTTATCTGCATTTTTACAGCCAGGCTCTGAAATGGGCAATTGCTGGCTTGGCAGGTACAGGTTACACTGGAAGACTTGGTGCCTGGAGTGTCAATTTCTTTGTTTCTTCCATTCTGCTCTCGAGTATTTTTTGCCATTATAGTTCCTCTTAATGTTCACATCAAAGTGGTGCAGTGCCCAGTGCCCTCAAGGAGGGTGGAAAATCAGGCTTGAATTGCTCCTATAGCATAAAGCCAAACCTTGAGTAAAATGGTTTGTGTTGGCCTTTCTTCACCAGAAACTTTTCCTCCAGCCTCATTCATATGCCATGTTTGCCAGTTACAAGCACTGCTGCTATATCCAGGGGGAATTATGTGTGGCTGGATGCTGATCCCTGTTCACTTATTTAGAAGAAACATGAATATTTCTGTTAGTGAGCTGGTGCCTGTAGTTAGAGGCCTGTGTGGCATTGCAGCTGCAGAGCAGTGGGAGGAAAAAAAAAACCCAACAAAACAGGATTAAAGAAGCCACGACTGTGGAGGCAAAAGCACCTTGAAAGCCTGGTGTGTACAAGGTCATTTCTGTCTTCTGGGGAACTAAACTAGGACATCCCAACATTTGCATGTTC
Organism: Ceyx melanurus; assembly: GCA_024611195.1. Lineage (NCBI taxonomy): Eukaryota > Metazoa > Chordata > Aves > Coraciiformes > Alcedinidae > Ceyx > Ceyx melanurus. Next base: position 19,669 of record JANHGL010011388.1, on the reverse strand, counting down.
ATGGAAGAACCTGAGTGAAAGTAAGTGCCTTGGAGCCTGGTTTGGGTCCCCTGAGCACCAGTGCCTGGTGCCAGCAGGCAAGAAGTGCTCATTCTGGGGGTCAGAAGACACATGGAGGCAGTGCTGGAGCAGGAGCAGCACAGCTATATATATTCACACACATGTAAGCTCAAAAGCCTTCTTAGAACAGGGAGTACTGGGCAGCTCAGTAGACTGGAGAGGCATTTGCATGGCTTTGCATGGAAACCAGCTCAGAACCAGCAGCAGCATAAAACAAGGAGCTCAGTTGGATTTGAGCAGGTCCTCCCCTCACCTCCACAAGCTCCCACTCCAAAGGGAGAGCTGACAAACCCCTTGGATCCATTGAGACAGGGACTCAGTTCCTCCAGAGTCACAAATGTGATGGTTTGGCTGCAGGTGGTGGGGAAGCCCCTGACTCTGTGAAAGTCTTTGTGTGCTTTGTGTTCAGGGGATGCTGAGCAGGTTTCTCCTCAGCAGGCACAAACAGGAGTCTTGAAGTGAAATGGGATTAATCAATATTCTTTACTGTTCTTCCTTCGGTTAGAATGGTGACAGTGACATCTTTGGTGAGGTCTTTGCCTCAGTATTAAGTCAACATAGTTTTGTGGGCTTTGGTTTTGAGCATCAGCATTAATACTGGTTGCTCCTTATTTAAACTTCATGTTTCTCAAGCCCAGTTCTAGAAGGGGAATCCAGTTTTGAACTGAAAAGGTGTGGAGTACACAATGGGTCTCTGCTAACAGATGAGTTCAGTTTTGGCTGTCTGCCCTTTGTCTCCTTTTGTCATTTTGCACTTGGCTCTCTGCACACTGCAGTTGGTGTCATCAAAGGACATACAGTTTAGCTGACAGAGGTGGATAATACACAGTGCTCACGTGTCCACCAAGGCTGCTGCATATCATTTGTTAGGGAAAAATGAGGAGCAGGTCGTGTAATGTGGGTGAATGGTGTTTGAATTCTCATTTATTATTTTTTTAACCCTCCCTTTGTAAGCTTCTCAAAGGCACCAGTCTTTTTAACCTGGTTATCTCATCTGTAGTGAAGATTTAAATCACTGCAGTGATGTAGGGTGAGAAGAGGTGACTGTCACACCAAGGGATGAAGTTTTAACAGTGCCAGTTGGTTCGTTTTCTCCACATAAGAAGGCTGTTCTGTGCAACTGAAACCTTGACAGTGTAAATAAGGTTGTTGAACATGAGCAAATGAAACTTTACCAGCCATTCCAGTGGGAAAACAGTTCACAGTACGACTGAGAAACCACAAGAGAAATTTCAGCCCAGAGGGGTAAGTTCAGCACATGGCAACTGCTCCAGCCCAGGTGCTTACTCCAAAGGGATATTCCCAGGTGCTGTTCCAAGCCCTGCTTCTCTAGCCTTCTGAAGGCTGTCCATGTGGCTCCTTCCTAGCAGAGCTCATTCACATGCCTGTGGGCACAGTGCATGGTACTCTCCCAAAGAATGCCAAGTGGGCCAGGCCATCAGGTGGTGTAAAGTGGCATTATTCTCTTGGAGCTGCTCCAGTTTACGCCGAGCAAGGATCTTGTCCAAGACCTTCATTTTGCTCCTTGTGTAGCCAAGAAAAACAAAACTTTTTTCTTTTCATGCTCTGTATGCCTTTGGCTGCTTGGTGGCTTTAGCAGGTTGTCCTACTGGTACATTTATGAATGGCATTGTCCTTGTGGCTTGGGCTGTCTGAGGCTTAACATCTTCATTTCCCTCCTTCCCATGTGCTGTAGCCACCTCCCCTGCATCCACTTGCTGAATTTTCCCCTCTTTATTCCTCTCCAGGCTACTGGGCCAGAGCTTGCACTGGTTTGGTTTTTTTTTACAGCTCAAAAGCATGCTGACAGAGAATGCTTGTTACTGAGACAGTGGGAATGATGTGAAAAGGTGTCATATTTTTATTTCCTTGTGCTTTCCTAGAAATGCACCTCTGTTAATCTGCTTTTGCTGTCCTTTTTCTTTCTTCCCCCAGGTTTTAATGGTCCGTTTTGCATCGTTGTTTGATGCAAAGGAACGTACTGTCACCTTCCTGAGTGGCAAGAAGTACAGTGTGGATGACCTGCATTCCATGGGAGCTGGTGATCTGCTCAACTCCATGTTTGAGTTCAGTGAGAAACTCAATGCCCTGCAACTCAGTGATGAGGAAATGAGTTTGTTCACAGCCGTTGTCCTGGTATCTGCTGGTAAGGAGAGAAAACTCACTTGCACCTTTGCCAAATGCTGACTGTGGGTTTCTCATGAAAAGATTTCCATAAAGTGTAAACTGGGGTGTGAAGTGCAGTTGAATAATTGATTTTTTTTTTTTTACCTACCTGTTCCTTCTAATGATGCCTTTTTGAAGATTGTGACACTGTGCTTGCTCCTCCCTCCTACTTTCTATAGAATGCAAAATACCCTTAGCTGCCCAGTGGCCACTAGGAAGCTCTTTGTCTGACTCATTGGGTTTCACAGGCCAGCCCTGGTGAGATTTACTTCTGACTTGCACAGCCTAAGTCTTGGGGATAAGGTGGTATTTTCACTTCCAAGTATTGTCCCTCCAGTCTCTTGCGTATCTCCCTTAAGCCTAAATCCTCCAGTTCGATCTTTGCCTATGTCAGCAAGAAAGCCCAGCTCATCTGCAGCCTGACTTCTGACCACCAAAGGGCTGCCAATCCACTGACATCTCCACTGCCCTCCTAGCTTATTTCAGTCCCTGGATGTACAGAACACCCTGGCCCAGATTCAAAGAAGGCTTAAGCACCTACTTCTGTAGCATTATCTAAAGCCTCCAATTAGGCACATTAGCTCTGCATCTAATGCTGGGAATACGAGCTGCAGAATCCCTGCTTGCTGGGTAAGGAGCTCTAGAGGAGTGCTGGCAGTGCCCAAACACAGCATGCTGGCACTTGGGGCTGTGCACCTCTGGAATGAGTGTCACACCAGTGCTTTAGACCTCATCTTCCTTGGCAGGCAGGGACATGGTGCTGCTGGCACATGAAGCCCCTGTGAACACAGCAGAGCAGCTCAGGCCTGAGTGAACACAACTGATGGTGCTTCTGTGGCCTCTTTAGCTGGTAAGGGGTGGCATTGAGCAGGAGTTATGATGTGTAAGGAGTTATGAGTTCTGTGTAACTCATGTTGCAGAGTTTGGAAGCTTCAAAAGGCAGAAGAAGAGCATGAAGGAAGTGTGAAAATATTCAGGTAGCAGAGAGAAACCTGGGGGTTTAGATGCTTTTCCAGATGCAGATTTATCTTCTAAAACCTAAGTTGACAAGAACTGGAGGTAGCCTTTAGAATGAGGACTGGAATAAAAGCTGAAGGTGGAAGAATAAGGGTGTTTAGTCTCCTCCATCTCTGAATGAAAGTTACCCAAGAAGACTGAAAGGAAGATAATCAAGTAGTCAAGATGTACATCAGATCCAGCAGCAGACAGGAATGTGTGACTGTAGAATCCTGATGAAGTCATCCAGTGATCCACTAGTGCTGCACTAGTTCAGAATGTTTTCAAACGCTTTGAATTGTTAGAATTTTATTAATTTTTTTAATGACAGTGGAAAAAAAAAAATTGCTACATCTCTAATAGTGCTAATGGGGAGAACTCTTGTCAGAAGCATCTCCACATAATGCTGGATGAATAAGCACTCCCAGGAGGGATATTTAGAGTGTGCAGGAAGAATAAGCAGAAGTAGTAGCCAGGACTGTAACTGTGCATTTGCTTGTTCTGGTGTCATCTGTCAAAGAAGGAAAAGGCAGGGCTGTGCAGTGAGGATGTGGGAGTGTTTCTGGTGGGGCTGAGGAATTCTCTTGGTATCATTCCAAAACTAAAAGAACACTTCACCCCTGGCTTCACGGGCTGTGTGGAAGATGGAGGGGAGATTGGAAGGTGAATCACGGACACAGAAGAAGGAAGAAACAAGGTGAAAGCAACGCTGAAAGAATGTGGTTGGTGCAGGTCTAAAGTCCAGATAATCCCTTAACTGAGGGTGATGCCTTGTGGTAGAAGAATATAAAATACACACCCTGTATTATTCTCTCTCAGTGGGATAATACCAACAAAAGCTGCTGGGCACTGGGAGTGACTGGAAAGAGACTAAGGAGGAGAAGGAAGACGTGGAGTACATTCTGTCCTCAGAGGCCAGGCAGCACTGCTGGCACTGTGCAGAGCTCCCAGGAAACCTCACCTGGCATATTCTGTGCCAGTGTCATCACCCATGCTCAGGATAGAGCAAATCCAAAGGTTTTGCAAAGCTGGAGAGAAGTGGGATAGGTAGTTCAACAAATAAAGGCAGAGAACTCTCTTTACTGCCTGGGAGAGCAATAGGCAACCTGAGCAGAGGAATATGGGCTAATAAACTTTGCTTGGTATGAATCCAAGTTCTCCTTGGAGACTCCAGGAGGAGTGTGCACCTGAGGAGCCTGGATACCCACTGACAGCATAAGGAAGGGTTTCCCTGCTGTGCCTGTGTGATGGGACTCAGTGCTGTTCCACAAAGCTGCTCTCACTGGCTGTCCCACTTGTGACATGCACACATCAAAGCAGGCTGCTGCTGCTGCCTGTCACCCATGTGCTCTGCTGAATTTACATAGCACAGGGAGCCCACAGCTTGGAGAAAACAGCCACTGTACATGGTTATTAGGTGAGAGGGTGCTCTGAAAAATGCATCCTTGAAAGCTGCTTGCTCACGTTCCACCTAAGGGCTGCAGGCATGTGCTGCACTACACCTCTCTTGGATGAGATGCTTTGTGCACAGGGTGAGTGCAGTATGCAAAAACATCTTTTTCTTGATGTTGAAATTCTTCTTTTCTTCCTCAGCTGGGATTTTTTGGGTGTGTTGTTTCATTTTGTAGCTGCTTCAGAACACAGAACTAGTTCCTGGTTATGCCAAGGCTTCAACTCCTCTGCCCCTGGGGATCCCACTGTGGCTTGTCCTGAGTGGGGTTTGCTCCTCAGGCTGAGCCCAGGCTTCTGTGTCCAGCCTTGAGAAGAGATGTTTGAAATCTTTCTTTCCATGTCACCTGTCTCCTTCCTTGAACTGGTAGTTGTGTTTCAGTGGAATATTTGTGTGCTTCAGTCTGCCCTTCTCTGGCAGCAGGGGTAAGTGATGGCACAAAAGGTGACTGAAAGCTGCAGTTCAGCGTGAGCTTCGTGTGTGACAAAGTCAAGCCTAATAATGTTAGAAAGGCTCCTCCTGGCTTTGAAACTTCCAACAGAATTCTTCTTGTGCTTGCTAATTTACTGAGACTTTATTGCAGTGGCTTTGTGTTGCAGACTACATCTGTTCAGCATCTTGATTTGGTTTTTTTTTGTCTCCCCTACATTTTTTCTTTCTTTTCTTTCTTTTCTTTCCTTTCTCTCTCTCTTTTCTTTTTTATCTCTTCTCTCTCCGTCTTTTCCCTTCCTCTCTTGTCTTCTCTTTTTTTCTTTTTTCTTTTCTCTTTTCTCTCTTTTCTCTCCTTCTGTCTTTTCCCTCCCTCTCTTGTCTTCTCTCTTTTCTGTCTTTCTTTTGTCTTCTCTCCCTCTCTCTCTTCTCTCTTTCTTCTCTCTTTTCTCTCCCTCTCTTTCTTTTCTCTCCCTCTCTTTCTTTTCTCTCCCTCTCTTTTCTTTCTCATTCCCTCTCTCTCTTCTTTCTCATTCCCTCTTTTTTCTCCCTCCCTCTCTTTTTTCTCCCTCCCTCTCTTTTCTCTCCCTCCCTCTCTTTTCTCTCCCTCCCTCTCTTTTCTCTCCCTCCCTCTCTTTTCTCCCCCTCTCTCTCTTTTCTCTTCCTCTCTCTCTTCTCCCCCCACCCCCTGTAGATCGCTCTGGAATAGAGAATGTCAATTCTGTGGAGGCACTTCAGGAAACACTAATCCGTGCATTAAGGACCTTAATCATGAAAAACCACCCCAACGAAGCCTCTATTTTCACAAAACTCCTTTTGAAACTCCCCGACTTGCGTTCCTTAAACAACATGCACTCTGAAGAACTCTTGGCCTTCAAAGTTCACCCCTAGGCCTTTAGGTCTCATCTGTACTTGGACCTGCCTCGTGTTTAAACCTGTTTTGTGTTTTTTTTTTGTGCTAAACTGTGTGTTGCTGCAGTTGTCCCACTTGTCTGAGGGGGAGTTCCCAGACTGTGAGCAGTTGGTAGCTGCCCCGTAGCCATTTAATGCTTCAGCAGGTGCTTTCTGCTCACGGAGTCCAAGCCACCCAGCCCTGCCACACTTCTGCACAGGAGCTTGAGAGGAGCCCAGGTAGCTGTGGACTGCTCCTTTCAACACAACAACCACCCCTGCCCTCCTGGACTGGATGCAAATTAGCCCTGTGTGTGCGTAAGGAGGGTGGAAGGGAGTGGGAACAATCCTGCTCTGCTAGGAAGGTGGAAAAGCTGAGTTAATTGGTCTTTCACTTATCTACTAGATGTGTGTGTCCTGTGTCTCTTGGTAGCTCAACTCATGGTTTCACTGTTGTTATTCCATGAAACCCAAGGGAATGATTCCAGCCTGCACCCAACTCTTCACCCAGCGTGTGTTTCATGCCATGTGTATATAATATAAATAGTTAAGTAATGAGTGTTTATGGCTATATAAAGTACAGAGTTGTGTGTATATATGTGTATGTATATAAATAGTTCTATACATAAAGTATACATATAATTTCTTCACAATATTTTAAACTGTGAAGGAATTGAAACTTACAACAGAAGGTGATCTATGGGAAGAACCAAATAGATGCACTTTGCATATTGCTGAACTAATTACCTGAGCATTTCTAATTTTTAGAAAACATCAAATTTGCATTAATATGCTGTGTTTGTTAATTTAAAAAAAAAAAAAAAAAAGACAAAAAAAACCACCACGACAAAAAAGTGGCACCAAAGGGTCGGAGTCAAAGTCAACTTCTGGAAGGGGTTGGTAGAGAACCTCAAGTGGAGATGGTTGCTTGTGGCACTGAGGAGATGGCTTGGCCATTGCCACTGAGGTTCTTCTGTTCTGAGAAAGGTTAGAGAAGCACCAGATGCTCTCCAAAAGCTTCAGCACAGCCAGAAAGAAACTCTCAGATGAAGAATAGCATCTATCAGAATAAAAACACCAACACAAAACATGGGAAAAGTGTTTCCACGGTTGCATTTGGATGTGTGTGTGTGTTCTGTGACTGTTTTATTTCTTGCAATACATCATTTTGCTGCTTCATTGCTAAAGGAGAATGGAAAACTACAATGTGAGGTTTCCCTTGTCTTTTCACAGTTTGGGCTTTGTGGTTCCCATGCCTGTTCTTCTGGAGCTCTCCATTGGTGTGTGTGTGTGTGTGTGTGTGTGTGTGTGTGTGTGTGTGTGTGTGTGTGTGTGCAGAGAAGGTGCATGGGATGGTCTGGATTTTTCTTAAAAAAAACAAAACACCACAAAAAAATCCTACAACCAAACAAATGGGACTTTTTTTTTTGTTGTTTATGCCAGTAGCAAATCACAAAGCAGATCCTCAAGGCTTAAGAATCTGCTGCTTTTCCATCCAGGAAAGCAGCTCTCGATGGGTTTTCTCCATTTGTAGCAGGACCTGGCACCAGAAAAGAGAGATGGAAAAAAAACCAACCCTCAAAGCAGTTGTGTTAATTAGTTCTGTTTATGTTTTGCTAATGGGGGAGGAAGATGCTCCATTACCCTCGTGTGTTTCTTTAATTTGCCCTTGGAGGTGGCCCTGGGGGTCCTAGTGCTTGGTAACACTATTACCCTGTGGGGGGAGACCTCTCCCCTCCTGCCTTGGGATGGGTGCTTGGGGCCAGGAGTGGGGAATCCTCCAGCCTCCAGCAGCTCTCCTGGGCAGAGCTCTGCCCACCTCAGGGCAGGCACAGGGAGAAGGTTTGCACCCTGCCACAGCTCCAGGTTGCCCCTGGGGAGAGACAGGAGCAGGAGTGAGCAGCTGCTTGACCTGGGGAAATTTCCTCTTGGGGAAAATTCCTTTTTAACCCTGGCTAAGGAGCTTCTCCCCCTACAGCAGCTGCAGGGAGACCTGTCCTCCTGCTTCAAGCTCCTTTACCCCCTGGCTAACAGCCCTCAATACAGAGTTTTGCCATCCAGATGTGCTGTTGGGGCATATTGTCCTGATTTCTTTCACAGCCCTGGTCCTACCAGTATTATTTGTTTGAGAGCTTCGCTGAATTCCGCATTGGACCTGCAGAAAGGACACAAGTCACTTGGTTTGTATTATTTTAAGGAGCCTAAACAACTTCTCTTGCAGAGCCCATTTCAAATGTGGAAAGTACAGTTAACCCTTGGTTGTTTTGGGAGGGAAGGAGGCTTCTTACAGAGATTGCCACCCTACGACTGTGTTATGTTGTCTTTTGGTTTATTTTTTTTTTTTTTCCTTCTTAAAACTGTATTACTAAGCCTTTAGGAATGTATAACCAGGACTGAGTAATTACTGCTTATTAAATTTTTAGTTAGGTTGACCATGTATGCCTATAGATAGATACTCTTGTGCAATTTCATTTGAAATAATCTTCCTGTACATAATGGAAAAACTCATGTAACAGAAAAGGAAAAAAAAAAAAAAAAGCCCCAAATGTATTGACTGAGCAGGCAAGTTGATTCAAGTATGGTTCCAAAGTGACCCACGTATGACAAACTGTAGCTGGACTCTTAGAAGGAGATCTAAACTCATCGTGTTAGCTGTGTATCGTGAGCTCTTCTTTTACTGTGTCACTGGTTATACACTTGTTAAACGCTGAGATAATAGACTTCATGCCAGGCATTGAGTACTGTAGATTGGGTCATTGCTGAAAGATTAATGTACTGTATGACTTCAATGAAATTTTTATTCTTGATTTTATTCTTGATTTTTGTTCTTGTTTTAAAAGATTAAATATGGGCATTATGTCAGCAAGCTATAAACTGTGTTTCTGTGTTTTTCTGTATGTGGAGGGGAGGAGAGCAAGCTGAGATGAGCAGCAGTTAGGGAGAGAACATCAGCTGCTGGAAGGCTCCCAGCTCAGACCTCCTGTGATACCAGCCTGTCCTGCCAGGTACTTGCATCCGTTTTTTCTGATGCACTTTGTTTACTACAGATAATGAACTTTTTTGGTGTAGTGACATCAAGAGCTAATTTAAGCACCTTCATTTTGTAACTGAAAACAGTCTAGTTTTTACTAAAGCCAGTCTTAAAGCTAAGTTAGAAGAGAGGTAGATGGAAAACAGCAGATGAAGGTCAAAAGTCTGATTATTTTTTTACAGCTTGATTTCCTAGTGTGTTTATTTTCTAGGAAGTAAGAGAAGCTTCTCTGGGAAATGTAACTAGCATTAAAAAACAAAACCAAAAATAGAAACAAAACTATTGCTGCTGGCACTGGAGGAAAAATAGCAGCACAAAAGTTCTGGTGAGAGGTTTGCAGCTAGCTTGCCTGTTGGCACCTAGTCTGAGCCACGGAAATTCCAGAGCCTGGGAAGTCCCTGGGAAGAGCTTTTTATGGGATACTCCATATGGACACCAAGTAAGTTTCCTGTTTGGCTTCAGAGGGGACAAGAGGGATGTTTCCCAGTAAAACCATGTTTCTGTTTCCCCCTTTTCCACCCTCCCAGTTTGGCAAGGTGCTCAGGTATGTGAACAGGAGGTGTTCTTGCTGGTTCATGGGAAACTTGCTGAGCTTCAAGTCGACAGCACCAACTCTTAAGTGTGACCCCCATGGGCTGCCCCATCTCTGTCCTCTCTCCGGGGGGAAGGGGTGATTGTCACAAAGGAATGAGGGGATGAGCATCACTGTGTGGAAGTACAAACTGGGGAGGGTGTGGGCAGCCAACTACCACCTGCTGGTGTGTGTGGGGTGCAACTGAACCACAGAGTGCTTTGATTACAGCAGCAGTTTGCACGAGGAAATAATTAGCACTTCCTTCCCTTTGATGAGCGCAGCAACCAGCTGCCAGAGCTTTCAGCAGCAGACACTTTTTTTTTTTTTTTAGGTTGAATTTTGGAGTTGGGGAGGGAGAAATGTCCAGGTATGAGGAGAACCTGGAAACACCCATCGAGCTACAACGGGCAGTGTAAAACCAGAGTGTTGGAGGCTGCTGAGTGGAAAAGGGGGTGGAGGACACAGGGAGAGAGCAGAGCTGGGCCTGTGTGTGTGGCAGTGTAAAACTAGAGTGTTGTGGAGGCTGCTGGGTGGGAAACTGGTAGAGAACACAGGGAGAGAGCAGAGCTGGGCCTGCTGGGCCTATGTGGAGGCCGCGAGGCCTCACGGCCCCGGTTTTCAGGAGCAGCCAGGGCCATCCCCACCAGCACAAACTTCCCCTCTGTGCCAACACCAGGCACCTTAGGCCCAGTTTGATCCTTGCTGTGCCTGTGCCCCTCAGCACTCGGGCAGAGCTGCCCCAAGGGGGCTGAGCTGCTCTCCTGCCACAGCGCCAGGATTCCTGCCTGGATGAGGACCCGCCGCACTGCTTAAAACTTGGTGTAGTATTGTCTCAAAGGGCCCTTCTCTCTGCCAATCACCCCCCTGCCCCAATATGTCAGTTTAAGCAGCCTGTGGGTCACATTATTTCGTGTAGCAGCAGGTGTGGAGGCAAATACTGTGTTAGAAGCCCAGTTGGCCCAGAAGTTGTAGCTTAAAAGTGAAGGACACCTAGAGGGGCCTGGTCAGGTACCCCTTGGTCTTCTTCCCTCTGCTCCTTTGGCCCAAATGCAGGTGTAGGAGCCTTAAGAACCAACCCAGATCAGATGTGACATCCTGATATTTAGATGATATGATCCTGCCTGGCAGGGGGGTTGAACTCGAAGATCTCCAAGGTCCCTTTCAACCCCTGATACTCTGATACTCTGATACCAATCTGACTTCTCTTCTGCACAGCACTGCAGTAGAGGGAAAACACATGGATAAATGGCCACCTCCACGTGTGCCTGGGTCCCCAGTGGTAGGTGACACAATTTATTTCACACTGCTGCATTTCCACGATGTCTAAACTAATACCACTGATGCTGGCTTATGGTGCAGTGATCAGTCCATGCTGCATGGAGGAGGGTTGGGTTTTTTTCCTCTCCTTTTTTTATCCCTTCCCAGCAGGGACCTCTCTAGCCTCCTCCCATGCTGCTTAATGGTGTGTGTGTGTGGCTTGGCAGCCCTGTTTCCTACTGTGCAGTGTGCATTTCCCCTCTGCATGCCCATGCACAGGCTTCCCCTTGTTGCTGGCTTGGCACGGGGTCAGACTGACTCCTCTGACATCTGTAGGGGAGCATCTTGTCCTGGTAGTCTCTTTTTTTATAAAGAGTAGAAGCCAAACTGCTGGGGCAATGCATCAGAAAACAAATGCTGGTGCTTAGATTTCATGAGGGGAGAATTTAGCCCTCATTATTTACAGCCATTTGCTGTGTGCCTCGCTAAAATAATGAGGTATCAGGAAACCCATTTCTGTCACTCAGTGGCTGCTTGCTTTTCATTTCTGCTGTGATAAACCTCAGGATAAAAGTACCAGGGAAGAGGTTTCTGCTTTGCTTTCTAAGGCAACATTTTAACCTACTGTGCACAAAACTTGCTGGGTAGCTAACCTGATGTAAGCTCTGTGCTGGGTTGTTCCTGCACAGGAGCCTTGTGTGAACATGGGTGGGCTGAATTAAAGCATTTCTGTGACTAGCCAGGAGGGTCAATGCCTGCCAGCAATACCAGGAATTACCTGGCACCTGCAGCCAAAAATTCTTTGGCATAAACAAGGAGTCTGTGAGCTCAGCCTTTGCTGCTCTGCCTCCCCTGGCTGCCCCAGGCACCACAGCTCAGACCATTCAACTGGCCCTGGAAAGCCTCCTGAATCCAGGACAGGAGAGTGTCCCATTCAGAGGGCTGGAGGAGCAGCCAAACATGGGCTGGGTGTGGATAATAAGGCTAGGTGACTGCATCCACAGCTAGTAATTATTTTCAAATCATGGGGAAGGTCCCTGTGTTTGCTCCCTCTCACCTGCCAAGTTTCTGCAGCTCCATAACCAGGTCAGGATCTGTAAAAATAGTTCTGGAGCTGAAGAGCAAAGTGCTCACAGGCTCTGGTGTGCTCACAGGCTCTGGTGTCCACACTATACTTGTGTGGACAGACACATCCTGGCCTTCCAGGGCTCTGAGCACAACCCCTGGCATGACTTCAGCAGTAAGCATTTGCTTTGCCTCTTTGCCCATCTTACCCTCAGAAAGGCCAGAAACAGTGCTGCTGGAGGTCCAACAGTGCTAAGTTTGCTTTTCCTCAGTAGAAAGTAGAAATAAAATGTTTCTTGCTGCACAACAGAGTGCTAACCACCTGTGAGTGCCATGGGCTTTCATCCAGCAGTGGTGGCTGGCTGCTGAGAGCCTGAACAGGAGCTGTTGTGTTTCCCAGAAGAGCTGCTGTGTATCAGCATCCTGCTCTGGAACTGCTGGCCTCTAAGGTGGCCACTGAAATCTGAAAAAGCAGTGCAGGGAAATGGAATGGTTTGGATCTGCACTGGCATCCTTTTGGCTGGTGGCACCTGAGTACCTGGCCTTTCATTCCTGGGCAGACAGAGCCCTGCCCCACCTGGGGAAGGAGTGTTATTGCCCAGTGCTTCTGGAAGAGGGCACTCCGGCTCCAGGCTTGCAGCACCACCTCTGCTCGCTGCAGCAGGGCTGCTCCAGCCTCCTCAGCCCCACGGAGAAGCCGTTGAGGAGAAAGAAACACTTGATACTGGTTCTTTGAGATAGAGATGTTAGAAGGATAAACCGCAGCTCCAGGGACAAAGAGAATGCGCCGTGAATTCAGTGAAATGCCAGGGCAGGGGGGAGTGGCACAACCAAACAACCGGGAGGGGGAAAGAAAGGAAAGAAAGGGGGATGTTAACAAATTTAAATAGCAAAAGCAGCACTGCGAGGAGCAATCACTCCAGCCTGGAAGCAAAGAGAATGTACAGCACAGAGACGTGCAGAGAGCAGTGGCAGAGCACAGCTGAAAATGAAAACAATAAAACAAAAATACAATTAAGAACAATTCAGGCCACCCAGCTGCTTCCATAGTTCATCTTGGCTGCCAAACACAGTTAATAACTGCTTCCAGCTGCTCAGCCATGCACAGCCATTCCTCACTGCAGTCCTGTGTGGAGCTGGGGAGAGCAGAGCCCCCCAAACAGCCTGCTGGCACAGCCCAGGAAGGGGACAAGGCAGAAGGAGGGAATTACAGGATGGGAAGAGCCCTGAATTGCTGCTGAGCTGATCAGGAGTTTACTGAACCCCTCCTGGCACTGGGCAGGGGGGTTCAGGGGGAGTTCCTTGCAACCTGCAGCCTGAAAATAATCACATATATGTAAATAATCGCATATACCTTTATTTTTATTCCTCTTCTTTGTTGTTGATTTTTTTTTTTAGCCATGTATCAGGATCCATCTTTTTCTGAGTTCCTCTCTTTTCTTTTTTACCTTCCCAAAGCAGGAAGACTCACAACTTGACTTTTTCATGCTCAAACACAGAGATTTCCCCTGCCCAGCCACAGTATGAGAACACACACAGTTCCATCTCCTGGGACTTAGAGGCCAGGACCTGCAGGCATGCCAGTGTGACCCTGCAGTGCTGGCTGCTCCTAGGTAGGTTGTCCTGCAAGACAAAACAATCCTATCATCAAATATCCTCTGTATCACTGCTGAGAGACAGGCCAGGAAGACTCAGCAAGAGACAACAAAGCAAAGGCAGAGAATAAGCACAGGGGGGAGCTGGATAACTTGTTTTTCCCCCTCCCCATCCTCTTTTTGTGTAGTTAAGAGCAAGTGATGCTAGCAATGGCCTGTGTTTGTTAATCACAGCTCATTTGGTGTGGAGGAAGATAGAAATAGAGTTCTGTCTATGACTGAAAGGAGATTTTTCACTGCTCTCATGAACAGCAGCTCTTCATCTGCTTCTTTATACCTGACTCTGGAGGTGCTGCCGTGGGGGTTTAGTGGAGAGAGAAGACCCCAGCCATGCAGTGCCTGCTCTCTGTCCCTGCTGGGTCCCTGCCATGCTGTTTGCCCACCTTCACCCCACACACAAGGACCTGCTGCCACCTTCCCCTTCTTCTGCCTTCCTGTGACCTGTGGCACATCTCCTGCATCCCCTGGCCACTCCACATTTCTTGTGTGTATCACAAGGTCAAGAAGATTTGATCCCAAACTTTCCCACTTTGGGCTGTTCAGAGGCAATTTCTGGCAGCATATAAAGATGATTCAAAAGCTCCAAGAGGATTTGCAAAGATCTGAAAAGTGAAGACCTCTCTAGTTTGCTCTAAATGGCCATGATCACCCCACAGGAGATTTGACATCATCAGGAAGGGTTGGGTTTTTTTTCTTCATCATGCACAAACTACTGTGGGCTACCTGAGCCATTTCAATGCCCTCAGTGACAGACAGTGGCCCAGGCAAGCAGTTCAGTAATGTGTGGATGTGGCAATGAAGCTGGACAAGGCTCAGAGTTTCTGCCAGGTACTTTTCAGTGCTGTGACAGAAAGATCAACACCATCATGTCTAATAGTGATTATTCACCTCATTTTTGGTCACCCAAAACAACATCAAGGGCAAGTGTTTCAAGAGCTCTGGACTATAGCAAAGAAATGCTAGCTCCTTTTTGTTTTAATGGCTGCTGCTCTTCCTAATTAACATGATTTGTGTTTCCATTGTGAAAATAAAGCACAGGGTATAAATATAAAAACATAACAGCAAGAAGATAAAGCCAGAAGATGCTGAGAGAGACATGGCTGTCTTCCCACAGTGTCACTATTGTGTTCCTTTCATTAGCTGGCTCTTCTCTAAGGATATCTCAGATCCCTCATTGCTGAGGCTGCTAATGTGAGTAGAGATTGCTGAATCATCCCCCTGCCCTTCTTACCTACTGCAGAACATCTCCAGCACTCTGAGAGCTGGGGAAAATCATGGAAAAAAAAATACAACTGCCAGTTTGGTTTTAAGTCCCTTCAAAGGTAAACTGCTGCTCTGAACTTTCTGAAACCACACAGCTGTGCAGGAATAATCTTCAGGCACAGTTCAAAAGCTTCCCAACCTCTCTTCAGACTCCAAAGTCTACCACTTGGATGCCACAGATCCCTCAGAATCACTACACAGCTGCACGAGCCCAGAGATCACATGGCCCTTAGCATAGCCCACAGCTAAAGAGTTTGAACCTTTAGAGCAGTTCATCCACCAAGCCCTCTTGTGCTCAGCCTCCCTGGCAGTCCTTGTAACACTGAGGTGTGGTGCCTGTAAGAAATGTAAACAATTCTCATCATCCTTAGCAAGAAAGGACATAAATCACTCATTTTATATGAGGCCTAAAGTCTTAAAATAACTTGTTAATCTCCTTTTCCTCTTCTTTTCCCTATCCAGAAGCTCCTGTCTTCATCTTTTCAGTCCAACAGCCTAAATTATGTCCATTTTATGGGACCTTATTAATTGTTGCTAAAGAATATATTTCATGTTTGATATAAGAGCAGATCCTGGGCTGTAAAAAGTGTGGAGCACGTTGATCATAATTAGATGTGTCTTCATGTCATCTTTAACTGAAGGACTTCCACAATCTGGGCATTCATCCACTTTCTCCCTAGTTCTCTCCCTCCCACGTGGCAGCCTGGCTGTTGAATAAGCACTGAGCTCATCTTTTACCATAGTGAGGGGAACAGGGCCTCTCCTTCACCTTGATGACAAGCACTCTTGAGATCTCAATTCCTCTTGAAAAAAACCAAGAGTCATAACTTACGGGTGGGAGGGAGGGGTAAAATCCACAGAGGCAGACAAAACAAGAGAAAAAAAAGCACGATTGCAGGCATCCTGAGCAACTGGCATTTAAAACAGAACAGATTCATTTTAATTTATTTATTTTAGTGTATTTCATTTTCCTTCTTCATTCAGCCATGATGCTTCCCTCATCTTCCTGGCACTCACAGGGCAGAATTAGTGTTGCTGTCCCATGCAGGACACCAGGGAACTGCTCCATGCTGCCACACGTTCAATTCCTAGCAACCACCTCTAGTGTTTTTGCATTGCTCTGACTCCATCTGTTGTGTCTCACATCAAGCATCAAGATGAAGGAGGCTAATCTTTTCCTGAGATGAAAACACAACAATTTATCCAAGCTCCTGAATGGCAGAATGATAAACTCCTGGAGCTGCAGACCTCATTTACCCTCCCAGCACTATCAGACATCAATTTCTATAATGAGAACATCCTGAACCTACAACTCATACTAGAAGCATTTCTTCCTCAGCTTTCATACCTACCCATTGATGCAACAGCCCAGGAAATCACAGGCAAAATATTGGTGGAATTTGTGTTACTTGACCTGTGAAAGAAAAACAGCAGGTGTGGCAGAGGTGGGAGCAAACTTTGTGTTCCATGTGGCTCATTCCTGGCAGGAAGACACTGGAGCATATTGAGAATGGAGAGCTGGAGGGACTCAAGACACTTGTATCTGCTGCAGACATGGCAGAGTGGTTGGAGAACAAGGAGCAGACCCTGCTGTACCTGGAAATGGCATTTTTCCCTCCAGTGTTCAAGTTCCTCTGCCAGAACAGCAGAATACCTGTGTTTGTCAGAAGGAAAGGTCTTGCCCTCCCTGAGATGCCTTTCACTGCTCAATTAATTTTATTAACACCCTTAAGGACAACTGCAGGCTTCATCCTCCAGCCCCTGCTTGGGGAATGCTCTCCTCACTGTGTCTTGGGTAAGCAACAAAGAACTAAGACAGAAGGTGAGTCAGTGAAACACACTGAGCAGTAGGAAGCAGAGCAATGCAGCTGTTGTGACGTGTGGCATCCACACTCCTGTCCTGAATGCTGATGTTGGGCTGATAGAAGAGGTTGATAGCATCAGGCCTGGAACAGATACCAACATGACAGTGCTGGGCTGCTCCATTTGAACACCCTGATTGTCCTCTTGCTGCCTGCTAAATGCACCCTGGGTCTCCTGGCTGGAAAGAACTATGGGATGGTCAGAACAACAGGTCTGACTAATTGTCCTGCTGCAGGTTGTAGTGACGGAGGGCAGGTACCTGTGGGCAGCTGTGATTATGTCATTTGACATCTATTAGCTCTTTTCCCATGTTTCAACCCTTCTTTCTCCACCCTGGTCTCCTCCCAAATAAACAAGCCACTCCTCATTAATTTTTCCCTTGGAATCAGTGTGGATACCAAATTCTGTACCTCTGATAACAACACAAGGATATGCTTGACCTCACATGTCATCACCAGCACAAAAACACTGTAGTCCCTGCAAGATTCCACTCACCAGAAGATCCCAACCCTCCCTTAGAGTTTTCTGTGAGGTCTGGCTATTCCTCACCCAATTTGCTTTCAACCATCTGTGAAATCCATCCATTCCTCATGGCACTGTATGTAGCTTCTGTTGGCTTCTCACACTGGTAGTTGTCATGTCTGGCAGTTGCTCATGTCATGCCCACTGGTTTCTTATGTCCTGTTCAGTTAGCTCAAAGGCAGGTCAGGGCAAAGCCATTTGCCTGCAGCCTTAAAAAATAACAGATGATTTTTCAGGCAGCCCATGATGCCCACACCAGATGTTTGCTGCAAGAACCATGGAGTAGTATGAAAAACTCTGGACAGAATGGAACTAAAATCATCCCGGACCCTACAAAAGCTCTACTTGGTGCATCAGAACTCACAGCCAGGCAGGGAAATTTGGGATTATAAATCTAAAGATGTGATTTATTTACTATGTGGGTCACCAGTGGAAGTCAAACGCTCTTTAAGTCTCTTCTGAAGCCCAGAAAAAAAGGAGAAATAAATGGCTTACTTCCTTAGTAAAATCAAGGGAATTGGAAAAGTAGAAATGATTCCTGGGCTTGTCTTGCTGTGCTTGGTGGAGTAGAAGAGCTGCACTTAGAATTGCTGGCTCATGGAAGAGAAACCTGGCTTATTAGCCCAGCTTCTTGTCCTAGACACTTGTCTTGACACTGCCTGGTCCAAACCCTTCTCATCACCTTTTTCCAACACAACAAAAACAATTGTGGAGGATTGTTAACTTTGCTCTGAAGCTGAAAACACTGTCATCATCCCAGTTCAGGGAAAAACACCAGTGTGGGAGTTACTGGAGTGTGTGGGTGTGTTCAACTGCCTGAAGCCAAGGCTGGAGGCAAATCAGATCAGCACAGATAGAAATCTAACAGGGTATAATTAACACTGGGTAATTACTTAACCTCACTATTGGTTTTTTAACAGAGCTTTCAATGAGAATGAAATCAGGAGGAGTCCAGCCCCTCACACCCCAGGGTCTGCCTGCCCTTCCACCCTGGTGCAGAGCAGCAGCCAGGCCCCAGTGCCTGTGCTGGCAGTTACAAGGTAGGACTTCAGTTCCTAAGGCTGAAATGTATTTATTTCCTTTTTACTTCTGACATTTCATCTTGCAGTGATGTATTTCAGCATTCTGACAGCTAAACACTGCAATCACAATAACAGCAAACAAGCAGGAGTTAATTTCATGTGAGACATATGTCTCATTAAGGTAAAAGGCATATGCTCTAAATCATCACAGCCACATTAATTCTATCACTGGCTTCTTGATGTAGAGTTTTACTCTGAAATGTTTTCAGTTTGGTGCAATTAAATAGGTAAAGAATGAACATTTGTGGCTATTTTTAGAAGAAATTCCAAAGAAGAAAACAAATAGAGGAGTTATAGAAGTGAGAAACAGTTGCTTCTTCTGCCACAAATACAATTTCATGTTTACTGGTCTAGGTTCAGATAACATCTAGACTACCACAGGTATATCCTCATTCCATAGCACTGGTGCAAAAATATGTATCCCATTGGGAACACTGACATTGTTACTAATACAATAGTTATTATCATAGAATCCCAGGTTAGAAGGGACCTCAGGGATCATCTGGTCCAACTTCTGAAGGTAAACTATCTAGTTTAAATGAGCTGAGTCTTAGAAGTATCCAGTGTAGGGGAATCACCACTCTCCTCAGGAGAACACTCCAATGTCTGTTTTCATGGTGGAAAACTTTCTTCTGGAGACCAACTGGAATCTCTCCAGAATTACTTGTACCCATCACCCTTTGTCTTTTCCATGTGACTCCTTGTGAAAAGGGACTTTCCATTTCCTTGAAGCTTGGCAATAAGGTCTCCCCTGAGCCTTCTCTTCTCAAAGCTGAACACACACACACACACACAAAATCCTTGCCCCTGACAGAAGCAAGATTTCAGTAAACAAAGAGTTAAAATATGTGGGATTTCCCCCCCTATCTCCAGTAACTGCTATTAATTATCATTAAATTATATGTACATATATAATGTTTTTTAAATACTTATCTTCTTGAAATTTTAATAGTTTAAGATTATTTGCCTCTCTGCTAATTTGTCTCCATTTTCCTGGTAATTAAGTATTTGAAAGTAGATCAGTGGTCTAATGAGACAAAGATGTCTCTGAGCTGTCCAGTGTGCCAGAATGGTGATGAAACAGGATAAAAGATGATCAACAGATAAAAGAGAGTATCCCATCACAGAGCTGTTGCTGTCATCCCTGTCACAGTCTGAGTGTTACCAATAAACAGGAGTATCAGTTCATTACCTGTGCTATCAAGCCTACATTCTGATGTATGTATACCGCAAAGGGAAGGGGCTGCAGTTGCGATCAACTGCCACAGGGCGGCGCCACAGGACACCGCAAAGGGAAGGGCGGGCGGTGGGCACGAAGGGCAAGAGGGCGGCCCACCGGGACGCGCCAGGGGGAAGGCGTGCAGT
>JANHGL010011387.1:0-41550 GCA_024611195.1 Ceyx melanurus | reverse complement strand
CAGCAGTGGATGCACAAACCCTACCTGGACCCCCCATTGGCCACGCCCCCTTCAGTCCCTTTGGCCACGCCCCTTTCCATATCCCCCCCCATTGGCCTTGCCCCTTCCTGGCAACCACCTCCCATTGGCCACGCCCCTCTCCGATGGCGGGGGGGCGGGGCCCGGACCGGCCCCAGCTGCTGGCGGCGGCGGGATGCGGGTGCCCGCGGTGCCCGCTGACCGCCCGCGGGGGACTGGAGGCGGCGGCGGGGGTTGTTTTCATGGCGTGTGCTCATTGCATATTCAAGCCCGTTAGGTTCGTGATCAGTAATTGCTTTTTTAAATAACTGCTCTATCGTTTTCTGTCCGGCGTGTTTTAAGGGAAATGCTTGCCTTCCTTCCTCAAGGATGCAGAACTAAAGAGCGGCCAAAGCAGCCTTCTGTGAGAGAGATTTAGGAAAGAGCATTTGCTGGATGGCATTGTGCCCCCTCCCCATCCCATTCGGGTGTCTAGCTGTTGCTCACCTTGGGCAAAGGACAGTGCTTCTGTAGAAGGATACTGGATATGAGATCCTCATCCCAATTCCAGTTCAGAATGGCACAGCTTGCATGAGGACTGCATCAAGTGCCTCATGACTATTTTAGGTTTATTAAACTCATATCAGTGATCTAAGCTGGCAGTGATGTGTGGTAACCTACCCTTCAGAGGGCTTTGTGCCTTAGTCTCTGGAGCAAAGAATGTGCGATCAGGGTCTGTAAGAAAGAAGAAAACCTTTAGTATGGTAGAGCATCATACTCCATGCCTTCTGACTCTTCACCATCCTACTGTAATGATTTAAAATACAGTGTGTTTCTCAGGGAGTGTATTTCCTCCTGTATTTCTGTTTCTGACCATAATTCTCTAAGTTCATTTATACTAGGAACATGCTCAGCCAATGATATACAACCAGTTTATTTTTTCCCATCTTTGTCAGCTGGTACTAGAAATATTTTAATTGCTGATATAGCAGCAGAAACATTATTCCCCATGTTGCTATTTTTGCTAACACTTTCACTATAGCAGTCACTATTAAGACAGCTCTTGCCTGGCAGAGGTGGCCCAGAAGGCCCTTGTTGCTGGCAGCCCTACCTACGGCAGTTACTGTTGCTGACAACTGTGCTTATTGAGGTCAGTGGAAAAACTCCCATGACTTCTCTGAGGTTTGAAATTGAGAAACTGAATCTAAGTTTGGATGCTTCTAAGACATCACAGTGAATTGTCATCGAATCATTCAGCTAAGCATGGATGTATTTTTATATTTCTTACGTAGTTATGCTTGATTTTATGATGACTTAATATGAACTGCAAACCAAATACTCAAAGAACAGCAGAGTCAGACCCACAGTTCTTGAAAACCAGTCACGTCGTTTCCCCTGGGCTGTGAATTGGTTGTTACAAACTAAGAATGAAAAGTAACGCAGGTAATCATTAAGTTGCCACGTTACCATCCAATACATCTCTTGTCATCTTTTTGTACTATATTTGCTTTTAGAATAAAAGCAAAAGTGTTCTCCAAGCAACTGTGAAAACAGGTGGACATTAATTAGAATCTTTTAGGTTGAAAACAGCAGGATCGCATATCAAAAGGATCACATATCAACATGTGAAACTTGCAGCATGCCTACAGAAATACCATGATGGGGGCCCTGATAACTTGTGCCTGGAGGGATTAAAAACTGCCACGCTCCATGCTGACTTCCAGCACACGTTACTCTTCATATGAATACCATCCTATAAAATATATTTCTATTTTTGTAACTAAAAAGGATTCTGAATTGCCTGTTTTGGACCCAGACTTCACGTTCTGTCAGTGCTCGGATCCATTTGTGTGACATGTTTCTTGCTATTTTTAACTTATGTAATAAGAATTTAATCTTATTTGTTACAAACGCCATTGTACTGAAGGCATTTGAAAAGCTTTCTAGTACCTAGTAAATAATGCTGGTCAGTGGCTCACAAACACTGTATTTCTTTTCTCCTCTGGAATGCTACCAGATATGTCAAAATTAATGCTTTGGATTGTATGAAACGAAATATAAAGCTACAGAGGGAACACTAAAGATAGTATATTCAGCAGAGCTGCTATAACCAAGTGGAAATATTTTGTGATGAAAGGCTACTTAAATAAAAATTTATAAAGCATATATTTTAGAAAAATAATACTTAAATGGCAAGTAAAAATTAAAGTCCATATCTACTTCCCACATAAAATTCAAAAGCATGATATGAACTACTGGAAATAAAAAGAGTCACTGAGTTAACTACACTGTATTTGCTTCTGTTGTGCAAATGTTGTACTTCACAACAGCTCCGTGGCTTTATTATTTATGGAGAGGATGAGGTGAGGTGGGAGTGTGCAACCTTCTTTTGTAACTTGCTTATGGCTCTGTGAAGTCACTGAGCTGGGAAGAAGGCTGGCAACTGGGTGACTGTGATGTGATTTCCAAGTTCGGTGCAATTACATACAGCCAAGTAAACATTCTATTGCAAATAACAGTCTCTGATTGTGCAGGTCACTGGACTCTATGGCCATATCACATGCAGGTATCTTGGGAGTTTTTATGAGTGGTCCAAGAAGTACCCAGGCACAGCTCCAGGAGTAAAGGTGCTTAGAGGATACCTGTGGTTCTTGTGTACTGCATCCTAGTTTAAATTCTTTGTAGCTGTTCTGCTTTACTCTGGTTTTGCTTTCAGCTCTTGATACGTGTGCCACCAAAAAAAAACCAACCAAAAAATCCCAACAGTTTCTCACCTATCTTCCTTCATTCTTCTGTAGTTACACCTTTGTCATCTGTCTTCCTCAACAGCCGAGATGCCCAGACAGTTTCCCAAGCTGAACATCTCTGAGGTGGATGAGCACGTACGGCTGCTAGCAGAGAAGGTGTTTGCTAAAGTTCTTCGAGAAGAAGACAGCAAAGATGCCTTGTCACTGTTCACTGTGCCTGAGGACTGCCCTATTGGGCAGAAAGAGGCCAAGGAAAGGGAACTGCAGAAGGAACTGGCAGAACAACAGTCGGTGGAAACATCGAAAAGGTTTGTTCAGTAGTTGCTTTCTTAGTGGAAAATGGTTTTTTACATGAGTTTGAGTTAATATAATCTGGCAAATAATGTTCAGCCTCTTATTGCTTCAGGAGGAGGGTCAGCAGCAGGTACCAAGAGCCACCTGTGTGCTGTCCTGTGCTCTGCATAGTGTGGGGATGGGCCTTGGGAGCTCGGCTTGGTAGAGCTCACTCAGCTGCTTTTCCAGCAATAGCACAGATTCTGCTATCTAGCTGCTTCTGCAAGCTTAACAAACAGTAGAGCTAGGTAGAACTGAATAAAGCCCTAAGGCACTTTAATGTTAAAAGTCAGAAACACTTTCTGCCCCTCTTTATTCTAGTTTCATTCAGAGAACCAGAAAAATTTAACAGAGAAAATGTCATATTTCTTCTAGTCTCTGTAAAAATAGATGAAAGCAAAGATTTGACATTTAACATCAAGGGAGAAGGTAAAAAGTGGTATTGGCATAATGAGGTTATTCATATTAGTAGATTTCCTTAGCTCAGAGATAAATCTAACCACTATCAGCCATGAAAGAGCACATCTTGAATTCTTTAAAACAAAACCAAACCACACAAAAAAAACCCAGCAGTGCACTTTTGTTTACCCATGAATCTAATGAAGGCAAACTTGATTTGGGTTCCCATGTTCTCAGAGAGGTAGCCTTTCCCTGATGCCAAGCTGTTCCAGTATCTAGCTTCAGCAGACTGCCTAGGTTGTTTCCTCAGTCATGTGAGCTCAGCAGCAGCCTGACACTAAGTGGATGTGTAGCACTCTGCAGAGAGCAAGCAAACAAGAAGCCTTTGAAACTGATCTCTGAACACACCAGTGTACCCAGTTAGCTGCAGACAATCAGTTGGGCAATGCTTGGCATCATATTTCTGGAGCAGAAGGGAGACAAGTCAATTTAGTTAAATTAAGGTATGACACACTGATGATACAGGCTGTGCCTTTTGGGTTTGAGTTGTGCAAGGGTTTCCCAGTTGACATGTTCATAGACATAAGCACAGAAGGGAAAAATATCTGTTTTCATTCAAACAACTATTTGGTGTATCTTTCTTCCTGGAGCAGTTTCACTTTGATTTGGGAAACTGTCTTATGGAAATATGTTCTGTCAAGCTGTACCTCAAATTTTGTAGAAGTTTAAGTGTGGGAAGTGGGATATTGTATGTATTGTTTACATGTGGGAACAGAACAGGTATTCATCCATGTCCTACAGGGCTGAAGTGTACTTCAAGGCCAGCCACACACAAAAAACTTAAGTTGTTTTCAGTTGCAGTTGATGTTAACACTGCATTTCAGGAATTTCATATGGACTTCAAAGGTGGCTACAAGTACTTAAGAGAGGGTGGATTTTGGTCATAGAATATCAATCATACCAGCATTGCATGTTCTTAACTCTTCAGCTTGTCACAGAAGTAACATGCAACTTCCAGAGAGTATTCCAGTGTTCCTTTTTCTTTGTTAGTGATGACAACTAACATTTTTAAGGTTTTGGCATCTAGTTTATAAAACAAGGAAGTGCTTCCACAATGCAAAAGAAAGTGATATCACATGTAGTTTATAACATATAATTATTTATTATATGAATATTTAAAATCTATTTCATTTAAATTGAGTAAGGAAAATTAATTAAATCTTTACATTTACTTGAGGTATTACAATTACTTTACAAAAATACAGTGTTCTTTTGTAGCTGGTCACATCTATCACAGTTCTGCTGAGAAATGGCAAAAGCTTTTGTTAACCCCCATAGATTTTATGGGGGTTCAGCTATTTAGTGCTCTGAGGTTTACATATCAAAGCCATGCTCTGCTATTGCTCTGGCCTTTTGTTCAAGTCTCATCAGACACTGCCTAAGGAGTAACAATGTGCTTACCCTTTTTCTCACAAGTTTAACTGAACAACTATCTGTGAAATGTTGATGCATAGTCTTGTCTGACAGTTACAAGAGGTTTTAAATCCTGCTTTTTTGGGGAAGAAGAAAAATGTGTGTAATAACACGGTAACTTAGAACAACTTACCAGATGTAACATTTGCTTGTTTCTGTCTGATTCTTCATGGATTCTGATGCTACCAGCATCTGAGAACTGGCTCCTACTGTCATTTTCCTATTTTCATACTACTTGCATTTTCCTGCTGTACAGTGACTTGATGAAACTGGATTTGTAAGAAGTGAAACAAAATCAACCTTAGGGCATCCTACAGTGATTGTAACTACATTCTGGCATATGTGTTTGTGTAGAGTGTAACTGTAATTGAGTGAAGCATATATCATCTGAGATAAAGAGGGAAAAAAGCTAAAGCACAAATACTTTTGTAACCATGATTTTTCCTGCTGTATGAGATGTTTGTAAAATTCCTCAAAGGGTGATATCTTTGCTGCACCCAGTTTTCAAGTGTATTGAATGTTTTATACCACGGTTTATTTTATGCTTTATTCCATTAATTCATAGGAAGAAAAGTTTCAAGATGATTCGATCCCAGTCTTTGTCATTACAAATTCCACCTCAGGAATGGAAAGCACCATCAACCAACCCTGTTCTGTCTCCTGCAACGCCAGTTCTTCCAAGTGCTTTTGTGCCTGTTCAAGTGCCATATGATGTACCAGAGTTTCAGAGGGTTTCAATTAGTGGTGACTACTGTGCAGGGGTAAGAAGCTGTTTGTTTGTTTGTTTGTTTGTTTATGAGTTTGTTTTGTTGCTGTTGTTTTTCCCTGTATCTAGGGAGGATGGAAATCCCAAGCAACGAGCAGCCAGTGTATTTGAAGTGTGTAATGCCACTATATTATGGCTCTCTGCAACAAATTGCAAATTGCTTTGTGAGCACACTGATGTGTAAAATAGTTAAAGTCAAGGTCAGGTTGTTTTATACGTTTTGTCATAAAACAAGTTGACAAGATGAAAACATAATCAGGCATTAAATAAATGGGTAATAGATGGCAGGAGAAAAAACTCTGTGTGTTTGTTTTTGTACATTCTATTTGGCCACTGCTTGTCATTGGCTTTCTGAGACCTTGAGTAAGATCTTTATGGTCAAACCCCATACATTCCCATTTCTGGAAATTCAGTCTTCTTGTTACCGGCGTGGGTTCAGTTTGCTGCTAAAAGTGCTGCTTTATTTTTGTCAGTATTTATCCAGGCTTTCCTTTCAGGTTACAGTTGATGATTATGAACAAGCTGCCAAGAGCCTGGTGAAAGCTCTTCTCATTCGGGAGAAGTATTCGCGTCTCGCCTACCATCGCTTCCCCAGAACAACTTCTCAGTATCTGTGTAGTATGCAAGATGAAAAATGGAAGGTTGAAGATGAAGTGTATCCAGGTGAATATCCTTATTCTTTTTAAAACAGACAATTAAACCCATACACTGCTGCAGTAAAGTTAAGTTGGATTTTTGTGATGCTCTTTTGCGAGTGTCTTTGCCTTAGCAATATCTTCTGTTAGTAATGCTGGCAAATCACTGGTGGCCCTAAATGATAAATCCTGTGTCTAATCCAAAACTATGAAGCTGTCAAAAGCTAGAAACAAACTAGTGGTCATTGATCTTTGTTTTTTGGTGGGTTTTTTTGTTGTTTTTTTTCCTGCAGCAACAGGGTGGTAAGTAGTATACTTGTGTACCTTCGGGGAAAAGATCCATGGATGTGGGTTAAAGTGAAAAGTGATTCCTCCAGATCTTGGCATGCTAAAGTGAAAGGGATTATAATATCATCTGCAGTATAAATTGAAGCACAATGCAGACACTCCAGTTGGCAAACCCTGAGTCAGTAATACCCCAGGCATGGTACACTTACCAGGTCAAGACTGGAAGATGTGTATATAGTTGTATTTGTTGGGCATTCTGCCTGGGTTAATAAACTCTGATCTCTCAACAAGGCATATTAGGTCAAACATATTCCCCACTATACATGTGATAAATTGAATCTGTCATTTAGGTGACTTGTGCCCTGAAAGTTTTCTACTTGTGCATTCAACTGTTTGCACTGCTAGTTTTTGGATTAACCTGTGAGGAGCAGCCTTTGGTGCACACAGATGTGCCACTGTAGATAGTGGCAAACCTACAAACCAACCACAGCCTCTGTCAGAGTGAAAGCATTGAGTCTTACACTGGAATAAAGTATATTCACTAATGATTGAGGGGAAACAGTCCTGGTGTGAGGTTCTAGTCTAGCTCATTGGACTGTGGGCAGGGCAGAGGTGAGGAAGTAAAGCACAGCCTGTTCTGACTGAGGTTTCACTATGAGAACAGCTGCATGACTCTGTGCTTAAACAAAACCAATCAAAATTGCTACAGGGAATCAGAAGGTGCAAAGTAAATCATGAAGGGGGGTATGAAATCAACAACTGCTCTGTTGTTCAAAAATCTCAACTGTACTTTCAACATCCAATTTAAGTACTTCTGGAAACTTGTTTTGAGACTTGTCATCATACATAAATAATAACATTAAATCTATTTATCCATTAATAAAACTAGTAATATTTTATATCTTAATTAACATAGGCTCATAGCTTAGAGAGGAACTGCAATTACAACCTGTTGGAATAAAGCTCTGTTGTAACAACAGATATTTTATAGTAACTGAAAATGTTATTTTAATGAAATTATTAAGATCTGATAGGAATGAAGCATTATAGAAACAAAGTCCTTTTGGCAATTATTTTGCCTTTTCTATAAGTTATTTATGCTAACTGTAATGTAAATTTTATTTCCAGATTTCCATTCACCCCCAGAAGAAAATGAAGATCCTTACAATCTTGATGACACTCCAGACAATTTGGATTATATTATCAAGATAAAAGGTGGTATTCCCTTTGTTTATGATAACAAAGAAATGATGGAACTCAATGAACCTCACAGCCTGCCATACCCTGACCTGGAGACCTATACCCTTGACCTGAGCCATGTTCTTGCTCTAATTGCAGATGGACCAACGTACGTTTCTCTTCAGTTCTTCTCTGCCTTTCAGACTGTTGGTTACCTTTAGTTTCATGCTTCTCACTTTTGTGATATTTAACGTACTAATTCTAAAGTAATTCTTTGGTTTACCTTTTCCCAGAATTAGTGCATCATGGAAAGGCTTAAAAGGCAGGACACACCCATATATGGTTACTTTTAATTTCTTTGCTTTATTTGCAACCATGGCAAAATGAGAAGCAGTGAAGAAAAGCTATTTGCCACATATTCCCATTTGAGTCAAATCTGACCCAAACTTACTGTGGCTTGGGAACTGAGCCTCACCTTTTTAATGTTCTTTTGGCCTATGCTGAATTGGAGGATTTTGAACAGTTTCCAGAATTCCTTTATATCTGTTCTACTCTTGCTGCATGAAGAGAAACTTTGCAGATACAAACTATCCAGAACAGCTCAGCAACATACCTATTCAGTCTCACTTTTTCCAGATGGGAATTAACTGCTCATGTGCTGCAAAACTGATCCACATATGCACAATCAAAATAAGTCTGAAGTCTTCCAGAACCATCAGGCTCCTGGGAAGTCTCTAAAGCCCAGAACTACAACTCCAGTATAGCCACTGACAGTCATGACAAAGCAATGTCCCTGCTCAAGGAAAAGAATCCACTCCAGGATGGAACAAAGAGGAACCTGGACTGTTCTGAACTCTTTGCCCTGCCTGCCAGCACTGCATTCTTAGTCCTGCCTTGCAGAGATTATTGCTTAGAATGTGACAAGTTACTCACACCTGAGGCATTCCTTCCTGAGTCTGGCATCTGCATGTTGACAGTGGCAGAGCAGATGGGCTGAACAGAACTGTCCCTTTCCATAAGCACTTCTTCATAGCAAAACCTGTGCTGCCACCAGCATAAGCAGCCCTCCTGCTCCAAATCAAAGCCTAGCCTGAGTGCTTGTCCACTTTCAGTGTGTGATATTTCAAGAGACAGTTATTGAGAAGACTAAAGGACAAGGAAGAAAAACCTGAAACAAAAGTAATACCGAAGACCTTTCTTTTGCAGCTTTTGTTCAGTCTTTATCAGGAAGCCCTAAGTAAGAAAGGCCTTGGTAGGACATGTTAGAACACTCAGCACCTTTGAATGTGGGAGCAATCATCTGCTCCTTTCACCTCTTCAGATTAAGCTTTTGCAGGCTGCTGCACACTCCCTGATAAATAAACAAACCCAAAGGAAAATGTCTTTCCAGTAATCCTGTTGCATAAGCTCTTCATATGGTATCATTTCCTTGTTTGCAGCAAGTGCTTTCCTGTCACTTACGTCTGTCACATGTAAGGCTGCTTGGTGATCAAGCATCCACTGTTCTTTATGGTCTGCTGTTCCTACACTGGTGAAATGTCACCTCTACTCCTCATTCTTACAGCTCTTCAACAACACAGCTCAGCAAAGGCTTCCTGCAGCAGGAAAACAGGTCTTGATCCGTGTCAGATACTGTGAGATGGTTTGAACTGGATGTTCAAATCTGTTGTGAGATTTGTGTCCCATTGAGGAGAGATTGTCAACAATAAAGCAGAAAAAAGAAAGCTATTACATTAATAGTGCTACAAAAATATTGTAGATTCAATAGGAATTGACAGATGGTGAAGCAAAAAAACATGTCATTGGCTAAAAATAGAATGAGAAACAGCAGAAGATGAAAGTGAAGACAGAGGAGGAGGCAAACAGGAACAAAACCCCATGATTTTTCTAAGAAGAGCACAACAAATTAATTTGGACAAAAGTACTTCCACACATGTATTTTTAAAGGCACAAAAAGTGAACGTATATTGGATCTTATCTTGGCTTCTTATAGTCACACTGAAAAAGCAAATAGTCTTTGGGGAATTTTATTTTTTCCACAGTAAGTCTGGATTACAGGTTGTTTTGTTAGGTAGGAGGTGATCTGCTCCTTTAAACATATAGTTTCAGAGTAGGACCAGTTGGCATCCCATTTCATTACAGGTTTATGTTTTCTCTGGTCAACTTTACTCAAAGAACTGCAGTTTAGTAATACTTGGACAACTTAAGGACATAACAGTTATGCAGAGTTATGTTTGAGGTTTCACCTAATTGACTTAATGTATTTATTAACTAGTAGGATAAGAAGAATAAATTATAGTTTTCATAAAAATATTTTTTTTACTATAAACATTATAAAGTTATTTCTGAAGTTGAAATACAAGTAGTTTTAAGTTACACTTAATTATTTTTTTTTACAGAAAAACATACTGTCATCGAAGATTGAACTTTCTAGAATCTAAATTTAGCTTACATGAGATGTTAAATGAAATGTCAGAATTTAAAGAACTGAAGAGTAATCCCCACCGAGACTTCTATAATGTGAGAAAGGTAAGTGTGAAAAAGATTAAAGGCATCACTTTGTTTTTAGCAGGAGTTCCAGCAATTTTGCATTTCGTGCGTGAGGTGTGGGTGATGTGCGTGCAGTGGCGTGTGCATCACTCAGCTGAATGATCTTATTTTAAGAATATTAAAATGTTTCTACATGGGAACACTCCAGGAAAATTAATTTGAATGTAAGTGGGTTAAATGGATTATACTAAACTCATCTCTTTACTTATTCAGAATCAAAGGAGCTTAATTGTATGCAGATTGCTTTAAAGGAGTGAAACGGAGTTAATCAAATGAAGCTTACTTGGATTATGAATAAAAATATCTACGTGGAGTTTTAATTCATTTTAATTACTTCATTTAAAGACAGTTAAATGCATTTTCCTGCTTACATTTAAAGTCATACTAGACTGGAATAGGAATAGCTGTACAGTTTTGGGGTAAAATTTTCACTTCATATTGAAAGCAGGTGCTTAAATACATGTTAAAAGGAAAAAAAAGACCTCCCATAGAAACTGAACTGAGAACTCATGTTGCCATCAGTAGGTGCTAAAAAATGTCTTTTGAAATATTAAGTAAAAAGGCAATATTTGAGTTATAGTCTTACACTGGGATGTAATGAGGAGACAGGTTGGGTATCAAGGAACTGTTTTCCTGGCACACCAGGGGAGCTGCATTCTTTTTGAAGCATGGAAGCAGCAACCTTTGCTGCTTCATTTGCTGCCCTGTCCTGAAGTTGGGGAAGTTACTGGAGAGAGGGTGCTTCAGTTTGATAGGTGACATCTCTTCACAGAGCAGGGGTTTTTAACCACTTCAGGTCTATTTTGGGTTGTTCCTCAATGTGACTGGAAAAGGTAGTCCTTATTTTGTAACTTCAGGGTTTAGATCAAGACTTTAATCCTTCTCATTATCATTTGGTTAGTGTATCAAAAAGTCCTTCTGGCTTTTCTCTCTTGTGTCCAGTGCTGGCTGCTGAACATTTGCTGCTGTTGTGGTACTGAACTGTCAAAGACCAAATCTAAACAGCAGTGTTTGATGAATGTGCCCCTGTCTGTCATAAGGCTAGAAGCAGATGGGTTGTTAGGTAAATTCTAATGAATTTCACACCTATCTGTTAAGCATATGGAAGGGAGGATCTTTTAGCTAATTCACTCAAGTAGGCTTCAAGTGGCAGAGACTTGACTCCTAACTTGACAGATTTTTTGCATATTTCCTCCATGCCACATCCAGATAAATCACTTCACTAGCTGACAGAGGCATTAATAATAAACCACGTGGTGACTGAGCAGTGCAAAGGACAGCTGAGGATTGGGTGACTGCCTAGATAATCAATCTTATTACTGAGAAGATGTAATTAACAGGATTGTTCTTGCTAAATTCAGCTTTTGATTTAAAAACAATTGTTCAATGTCTCTTGGCATGTGTTAATTATTTTCTAATTATCTGCTATTAAATAAGCCAATCTACCAATGGATTCATGTTGTTCAAAAGCCCAACATGTGCATCACTTCCCCTCTGGCAATAACCACATTCAAGAGAGCAGCTACAAGCTTGCTCAGAGATGTGAATTCCTGGGTCTCCAGCTTCTTGTTTGGCTGTACTCACTGCAAAATGCACACAATTGAGTCCTATAATGTTTGGATTCACACAAATACAGAAATATACTTTAAAGAGAAACAAAGGCTCTTCTGTTCTTGTATGAAGAACAAAATAATAGCAGCTTAAAGTGGGACTGGTTTTGTCTTTTTTGGGGAGTAAGAGGAGGTAAAAGGGTCATCGTCCTCCCTCACATGAACTCGGTCTATCCAGATTCTTTTAGTAGATGCCTTTCTTAATAAATAACCAGTAACAATTTCTTAGCATGGTATCATTTCAAATACCAATAATTTTAAAATCTCATACTAATTCAGAGCATATAAATCTCAGGACTGAGATGCTTCAGTGAAACAGGACTGCACCTGAACTGTGAAATACAAAAGCATCCACACTAATGATGTACTAGGGTAGGTCAAGGCTTGAGTCATTAAAACCTTCCAAAAAGTTGCACTGCTTCTCAAAAACAATGAAGAAGCAGCTCTGTAATACTTTATAAGACTTTTGTTATTACTGAAGTTCCTGCTTACCTAAAGGTCACAAAAGGTGGTTAAAAAAGGTAGCCAAAGTTCTGCATATTCTCTGGAAAAAGCATGAAGGAGACTCCAGGGGAGTCATTTTTACTCTTGGTAAATAAATATGTGTATAGAGAGGGAGGAGAAAAAAGAAAAAGTGAGTAAAAAACCAAAAACCAAATTAATGATCCTCAGAATAAGCCTGATGTGGTTTAGTGTAGCTCTAGAGCTGTGTGAGCTGTGCTTCTGGGACTGGAGATGAGTTCACAGGAGCCTAGTGAATTCAGAGACACGTAAGAGAATTCTTTCTCAGGGGGAAGCAGGACTTCAGAAGAAATGCAATTACTACTGGTTCATGTCATCCTTGCATAAACACGAGAAGAAACAGTGTCTCCTTGCTCTCTGGCCTTGCCCTCCTAACAGTAGTGAATTCATGTGCATTTACATGAAGAGGAAGTGTTTTGTTTTGTTTTTCCAAGACTTTCATTCACTGGACTCACCACAGGAACTAGTGCATTCTGATATTCAATAAACTACACTTTTTCAGGTTCCCTACACCTCGTGTTCTATGCTTATGACCTGCTTCTCCTGAATGTTTAAAGCTTATAGAGTGTCTCAGCTGGTATTTCACTCACCCACATAAGCTGGGCAAGCCTCGTAGCTTGCAGTATTTCACTGGTCCAGGAAGAGTTTATAGGAAGTAATTTTTGTCTCTAAAACAGAAGACATTTATTAACCTGAGTAAGTGTATATAATGCACTTGGGTTCAAATGTCTGTATGTACTATGAGGAGGGTAATACTCTGTTAAGCAGTGATGGGTTTCCTATTTTAGAGACAGAACTGTTTACTGTGCATTAGTGATACATGTCATGTTGTGTACTTCAAGACAGTAATATGTTTCTTGCTTTTTCATTTAGCTTTCAAGTGTCTAGCATATATGAACTAGATAGTGATTACCAATTAATGTTTAGGATTTGTTTTACATCCTGATCTTTAAAGAGTATTAACACTGACATGGAGATAGGGTACACCAGCTTCTGTATGGATACACTGTGCATTAAATGACTACACATGCCAAGTGAAACAGTGGCATTTCTGACTGTGCATCACAGCATAAGCTCAGGGGTCCAGGACAGGCTCTATGGCTCCATGATCCTTCAGAGCTGATCAGGATGACAGCTACTCCTGGTGGGGAGACCTGGCAGCTGCAGACATGGTCAGTACACAAAGGTCTGTGTATGTGCCCATGTTTGCAAATTTCTGGACAGAGAGCTCTGCCTGAGTCCCCCTGACTCCTTACAGCAGGGTTACAGGGGAATTCTCAGTGTGGGGAGTGTCTCCTGGGAATGCTGGTTAACTTGAGTTTTGGAAAGCACACCGGGGTGGGTTCAAACTGTTCTAATACAGTATTTTTAGGAACCTGTATCTCATCATAGAATCATAGAATGTTAGGGGTTGGAAGGGACCTAGAAAGATCATCTAGTCCAACCCCCTGCCAGCATCCAACCTTCACATCTTGTGAGACTGAAAGCCCCATGTCCTCATGGTCAGATGTGGTAGAGATACCCACATACAGCTGATCAAATTAACTCTCAAATTGTACCTTGAAAGCCCAATGCTTCATTTGTACAATCCCATGGCAGTGTGGGTTTTCCAGCTCCTGTTCCTTTTCTGACGTTTCTTGGGAATGTTGTCAGGATTTCTCTTTTTAAACCTTTACACGTGAGACAGCAAAACTGGGTACATCCTGACAGCTGTGTTGGCAGTGCTGTGCAGAAGCAAGGTTCTTTTTTGTTTCTGCTTTGAAGCTCATTTCATAGTCTGTGTGAGGAGTTAAGAGCAGCCCTTTCCTCCACAGTAAGACTGCATGGTAGCGTTGCAGTGATTCCAACCATCTCCTGCCAATACATAGGGCAGTGTAGGTGCTTTTTAGACTTGTTACCTGAATCATCCTGTCCCTGGTAGAAATAATTTGAAACTTGTAATACAAACTGACTATCTTGCTTCCTACTCCTTCTGCAGAACCATTCTGCCAGTTGGTCTTCTCAGACTGGTCTCCAGTGCCAGGCAGCTGGTGCACAAGGCAGCTGTTAGCAGAGAGAAAGCTGGGGATTGCTCTGACCACAGCCCTGTGCTCACAGCCGTCTGGCCAGGTAGGGCCTGGGCTGGAGGACACTGGGAAGCTTTGCAGCCAGCACTGTGGCTCTGGGTGAACTGAAACTGCTTCTTGCACAGGCTGGACTTAAAGAGTCTGTCAAGCTGTCCCCAGGGCTCTTGTGCTCATTATGTGTTGACTGAAATCTGATCAGATCAGTGGTTTTAAATTGATAGGAATTTGTTGGCAATGTCATTGTTTTGCCCAGGACATGCATTAGGCTTCTTTGTGGTTCAGTTGGGATTTCTCAAGGAATTTCAAAGCAAGTGGACCCTGGAGCAGCAGCTTTGCTGCTTCACACACTAGATATTGCTGTGCTGCTAGATTCATTCAGGCCACTGCCCTAGCTCAGGCATGTTCTTCCATTTCAAGTACTTGGTCTGTAGGAGCTGCAGTTAGCAATACCTGCCTTTTCAAACAAGAGGTAGTTGGGGAATATGCCTGGTTTTCTTCTATTCCTTAGTGGTACAGTTTGCTTGTATGGCCAAGATACAGCCTTGACTGCAAGGAGCTGCAGTAGCTTTGTTCTGCACACCTGCTGAAGGGAAAATTCTACATCAATCAGCTACCCCCCAGAACTCACCAGTTGTTTCTGCAGACTGTGTTCTAACACAGCCTGCTCCAATAGCAAGGAAAGCTTCTGAGCAAAGGAAAAGAGTATCTGTGGAAACCATTTAGTTTCTGTCATACGGGGTTTCTTAAATGGGACTTCATCAACAATCTGAAGGACTGCTCTCAGCCCTGCTGTGAATTCTGCACTTCCCTTAGAGTGTGAAGAGATCTGAGAAACTGAGAGATGTCAGTATTATGAGTTGCTGGGTCATAGCTAAACTTGGAAAAATAGTGACAAAATCTTTCATGTGTACGTCTTGCAGTTCTAGTGATCTAGGATGTGTCATGGGGTGGAAATACAAACACGAACTATGATTTTGAAAATGGCTGAGCATTTCAGGGCCTTTCAGAGAGGATGGTTATAACTGCAGTCTGCAATGAGAGACATCACTGATTCATGGATGAAATAAAAGGACACTAAAGAATGAGTGTCCTTTAAGGAAGTACCAGATATAATCCAAACCCAGGTTCTGTGATTAGCACTTAAACTGTACCTTGTTGAAAAATCTCTTATTTAAATAGGAAACTATTAATTGAGGGCTATTTTTATTTATGGATCTGCTTATTGAATAATTTCTCCAAACCCAAAATCTTAGGGTTCTGAGAAATTTTGACTTGCTTAGGCAGTAATCCATTTGTTACCTAAGGAGTATTTCAGAAGGCTTTAGTTGTTGTTGTTGCTGACATATGTACTTTGCTAATTTATGTTCCTGTATATGGATGATGAGCATGAATAACCTTCTGATTTCAGGTTGATACTCATATCCACGCTGCTGCTTGCATGAACCAGAAACATTTACTGAGGTTTATTAAGCACACGTATCAAACAGAGCCTGACAGGATTGTTGCAGAGAAAAAAGGCAGGAAGATGACTTTAAAGCAAGTTTTTGAAAGCCTTCATATGGACCCTTATGACCTCACTGTAGACTCTTTAGATGTCCATGCAGTAAGTCTATTAAAATAACAAAATACATGAGAAAAAGCTACATTTTCTAAGTGTGACATTCTGATTTCTACAAGTTTTGCATGATAACTTATTAAATCAGAATTTGAACTCATGCATTACTTTGCATTTCTGAAGTAAGTTAGCATTGGCTTTTTTCTTTTCTGTGCCTATTACTTGCTAGAAAATTGAATTTATAAACTACTGTGTGTGGTTACTTGGGTATTTCCTTCCTTCAGGGTCGTCAAACGTTTCATCGATTTGACAAGTTCAATTCCAAGTACAATCCAGTTGGTGCCAGTGAGCTGAGGGACTTGTATTTGAAAACTGAGAACTACATTGGTGGTGAATATTTTGCTCGTATGGTCAAGGTAAATAAGTTTCAAGCTTTGTCAGCTGTAAAGAAATGAAGGTTTCCAAAAGATTTGTGGCCATATTTGTATCTAGAGCTAGCACTGTGGTTAAGGGATTCCAAGTATTGGGCTAGCTCTGGGAATTCAGTGGAGAAAGACCTCTGCAAAGCCAGCCACTGCTGCTTTCTACATCATTTGCTGAGTTAGAAGCTGAGACACACACAGGTTATGTGTACAGATCAAAGCAGAACTGGGTGCAGTTTCACACTGAGGGAGATGAGCCAAGGGGCAATTCACAGCTTGGTAGGATGGAGCTGGCTAGTGGGAGCTGCTTGGGAAGGAGGAGCCAGGGAGCTGCTGCTTAAATCTTTATCTGCACGTGCACCACAGACTCCAAATTAATCCCTTAGAAGAAAAGAATTGGTAGCTTTCATGAACTAGGTGTTAGCTCTTAAGTGTATAGGAGTGCTTATCTAGAATTAAAGGCCTTAAAATTACTACCATGGTTCTGGGTCAGAATCTCCATTGGTCTGCAGATTTTATGGAGTCAGTTACCAAATGGTGCAATTCTGATTTACCAGTGTTAAACTAATGTCTTACAAAGGTGTCAGTAATAACTGCACAAGACTATTGTCCTCTTAATCTAAGTGTTACAGTTTCAAGTGCTATCAGTAGAATATTTAGATGCCTCAAATAAAATCATGGATGAATAGACAAGAGATCCCCTTTAAAGGGTGACAATACAGGTGTGTCTAGTGTGTGGGAAGTACAATGACAAATATACTACTAGCTGTAAATGATCTTCAGTGTCCATATTAAAGCAAATGTATTATTACTCCCTAGGAAGTAGCCCGTGAGCTGGAAGAAAGCAAGTACCAGTACACAGAACCCCGGCTGTCCGTTTACGGCCGCTCTCCAGAGGAATGGCTCAACTTGGCAAAATGGTTCATTAAGCACAAAGTTTATTCCCCTAACATGCGCTGGATAATTCAGGTTCCCAGAATCTAGTAAGTAATCAGGAGCTCTTGGTCATTTTAATATTTTAAAATCCTACCAATTTTTTTTTTGTTCTCATTTCTGATCTTTCTTAGATGGGTTATGAGCTGCCCTGTAGTTTTGTTTATAAGTGACAGCCTGGGAAATTTATTCTGGACCAGTGTGGCAGTTTCGTTGACAGTCTGGGGGTGGGAGATGGGGTTGCAGTGTACTCCCTGTGAAGCTATTCAAAACTACTGTCAATTATTTCTAAGTCTGAAGATGCTAAACCCTAAAATTACAACTGGGTGAAATTAAGCTGCATTTGAAAGCAAGGTAAAATACAATTTAATAATGAAAATAAATGAACTCCTGCATTCCATAAAGGTGTAGAAAATGCTCTG
This sequence comes from Ceyx melanurus, assembly GCA_024611195.1. Lineage (NCBI taxonomy): Eukaryota > Metazoa > Chordata > Aves > Coraciiformes > Alcedinidae > Ceyx > Ceyx melanurus. Next base: position 23,653 of record JANHGL010011387.1, on the reverse strand, counting down.
TAAAACTGTCTTCATCAACCTTCCTCAAAATCAGTGACAAAAGGACAGTGAACTTGGAAATGCAACCCAGACAGCTGATTTGCAAGCTTCAATCAATACCAGTTTTTCTCATTTTAAAAGCATTCTTTGGGACTTTAGTAAATGGTTCTTTAACACTATATATTGTAATACAGTCTCCTGTAATCACGTTGGCCTTAACAGCTGAACTCCATGTTTTGAAATGGCACAGTTGGAAAGTCCGGAGCACAAGGGCACATCCATCCTCCAGGGTCTGTCATTAGGGAGAAAGTTGCTCTTCCTCATGTACAGAGCAGAGTGAAGACTTTCATTAAGTCATGCATGTACTGACACACTGGAGTATCTCCCTCTTTTCTGAGAGGCTTGCCAAAGCAGAACATTCTACTTTAATTTAGAGTAGTGACAGCTTTGGAAAACAGAATCTTTCAGGAGAGGTAATTCCTTATCTCCCCTACTAGCTGTAAGGAAAGCATTTGCTTTGAGGCAGCATCCACCCCTGGGTACTGTCTCTTTGGAGTACTCAGAGCATCAGCAGAGCCTGGATGGAGCAGAGTGCCAGGCAGTGCAGGAAACAGAGCAGAGGCAATCCCTGCCCTGACTTACACTCTGCATTTCTGGTACCAGCAGAAGTGAGGCTGTGGCATATAGAGAAGTAACAGAAAATACAGAAGTGGAGGAAAAATGTAAGATGATTAAAGAATGGTCTCAGAATAGCCACAACTCTGTATATTTTTTGCCTTTCAGTGACATATTTAGATCAAAAAATATTCTGCCTAGTTTTGGGAAGATGTTGGAGAACATCTTTGTACCTCTGTTTGAAGCAACAATTAATCCCAAAGACCATAAAGAATTGCACCTTTTCCTCAAATATGTAAGTATGCTTGGATTTTCTGTCTCACGTGAAATGAATCCTCTCCTACTCATAAATGTTAGGATAGCTAACAGCTGTTTCCAAACACTAGAAAAGTCTCCTCCTCCCCAGATTACCTGTATTATTGCTTTAAAGCTCTAACATACAGTGTAATAAAAGCCTGAAGTTTGCTTCTTGAAAAGACTGATTTCTCTGAATCTCTTCTCCCACCAGGTGACTGGCTTTGACAGTGTTGATGATGAATCCAAACACAGTGGCCATATGTTCTCTGACAAAAGCCTTAACCCTGACCTCTGGACCAGTGAAAAGAATCCCCCCTACAGCTATTATTTGTACTATATGTATGTGAACATCATGTTGCTGAACAACCTTAGGAAGTAAGTAGCCGTTTTTCTCTTTTACAAGCTTCCAGAAAGAAAATCCAATCATTTCGGTGTCAATCTAAGTCAGTGTCTAGATCATACCTTTTGAAGCAAAGGTTATTTTGAATTGTTTTAAAGAATCCAAGAGAAATACAGGAGTTGTTTGGAAAACATTAACTGCAAAATGAATTCAAATGAAATATTCAGAAGTTGTAAAAACATCAGATTAGTATCTTAGTTTGACATTTGAATGTGGTTTTGTTTTGTGAATTCCTTAAACCTGAATATATTAAAAAAAAACCAAACAAACCAAATGAAGAAACCCTACAATACTGACTTGCTGACCTTTGCTTGGATTCCAGTGGATTTCCAAATACACTGTACTCTTGGTAGCTTGCTACCTCCTGGCAATTTCAGAGATAAAAAGTTATCTTGTGAAATACTGTTCTAAGGGTGGCTGTTGTTGTCCAAGGTAGACAAAGGAGGACATAATTAGCAGTGGCATATCTAGCTAACTTATTTAGCATGCTCGTTGACTCATTCAGTTTTACTCCTTTTGAGACCAGTGTCTAGACAAGTAATGCAGGGAGTTGTGATACTGAGCCTCAGACCTTGACAGGAAAAGCAGATTTTGGCATCAGGCTCAGCAAAGCCTGAAATTCAACCTGACATCGTGTTCCCAACTTTGTGGCTGACTCAGAGTGATCTGCACAACTGACTCAAACTGGGGCACAGCCAGGTTACCCACTGACACTATGGAGTCACCACTGTCCATGCAGGGATTTGGTTCATTATTATTTATAAAATGACTGGGGATTTTCTTACAGGAGGTGCTCAGGTTTGTATTTCAACAGGCCTTGTCCATGTTAGCATTCCAAATGTCACTGCTTCTGTCCCACTGCTACCTCAGCATTTCTTTCTCTACCATCCTATATAATCAAACCTCGTAACAAAAATACCCACCCTAAATTACCTGGTACCTGCAATAAAGAGTCCTAGGTGTTAGTTTTAGTTCTACAATGGAAAGGACAGAGTGCAGCATATATCTGAAGTCACCCCTCTTTCCTGATTTCCTTTACACTCTCTGTAGTCTATGTTGGTTTTTACTTTTCCAAAGACAGAGATTCTGACAGAACTTTCACATTTCTTTTTCACCTCAAGATAATTTCAACTGCTGTTTGAAAATCCTAGATAATCATGAAATATTCTTTACAGTTAGGTGAGATAATGACAGAATTCCTCAATGAATCAGTGAAACTGTTCACCCTGTTAAAACATACCAAGTATTTGAGGGATGACAACCAGCCCATTACAAGACTGTTTACACTTTTAGTTGTATTAGTGAAGTCAGCAAGGATGGATCACATTCTCACACCAATTTCAGAAGAAACATTACTAAATATCCATTGTTAATTGTGCTTGATAGAGGGACATGCCCGTTTTGGCAGCAGCCACAGGTAGGCCTGATTAGATGTCACATCACACTATAGGAGAATCTGTACATTCTTTTGTTACTCCCATATGAATGATAATGATACCCAAAAGTGAAAGCAGTGCATTTTCTGTTAGTGCAACTTGCTTTTCATCTCCTCAGGGAAAGAGGCATGTGCACTTTCCTGTTTCGCCCTCACTGTGGAGAAGCTGGGTCTATCACACACCTTGTATCAGCCTTTCTGACAGCAGACAACATTTCTCATGGATTACTCCTGAAGAAGGTATTGCTTTATCACTCACTAACTCACCACTGTGTGCTTGGACATCAGGCACTGATTCAAACAGCAGTCACCAAACTGACTTTAGCTGGCAGCCCAAAATTCGGTTTCTTAGCAAGGCAGTCTTTAATTTGGTCAGTGCAGTACTGCTCACAGCTCTGGAGTGCCCAACACAAGAGGAGAGCCAAGCTGACCAGAAGGCTGGAACAGCTCTGCCATGGGGACAGGCCGAGGTGCGATTTTGTAATTAAGACAGTAAGTCAGTAGGTGGCAGACATGCACTGAATTTATTGAAGTAATTTTGGAAAGTTCTCTTAAAAATTGGATTTTCTAATTAATGCTGGAGAATTCTCTCTGTATTTTTCAACATAACCAAGAAAAAAGAAAACTGTTACCTAAAATCATGTCTGATGTTATGCTCAGAATGGGCAATTCCTAAAATGAGCCCCAGAGAAAGTGGTACTACAGCTGTAACTAAAGCATTCTCCTCCTCAGTCTGCTGCTTAGCCCATGTGATAACCTGGCACAGCAGGTATAATGATGGCACTTGCTACACAGGTTGGTTAAGCCAAAAGTAGTAATAGAGATGAGGTGACCTTAGGTTATTTATATTATGTGCAACAGCCACACATGACTCCTAATAAATTAGAACTTTTTCTGCTCCTAAAATTTACCTTTTGGACTGCACGTCAGGGTTTTGAAAAGATCAAATTGCTAAGCAGTTCTTAAGCATCTGTTCCCTGTGCCATTAAGGGTTTGGGAGAAGGAATGCAGTCAGTGTCCTGTGCAGTGCCCTTACCAGTCACGTGTGCTTACTAATCCACAGTGAGATTAGTCACTGTATTTTTAAAATGAAGATGACATGTATGTTGAAGAAAATAAACTATTTTTCTGAAGAGCAGTAACATTAAAATTCAGACTTTAGACAATATTTTCAAGAAGTCAGTTTGGTGTTAACCTAGGGTTTTTGGTCTTAGCTCTGCCCTTCGTAATGTTGTTTCCATTTTATCCAAAGGAAATCCTTTGCATTATTCTATAGTACCATTAAATGCTGATTGTGTTTTGTTTTTCAGAGTCCTGTCCTCCAGTATCTTTATTATCTCGCACAAATACCCATTGCTATGTCTCCACTTAGTAACAACAGCCTGTTCCTGGAGTACTCAAAAAATCCCCTCCGGGAATTTCTCCACAAGGGACTTCATGTCTCTCTCTCCACAGATGATCCCATGCAGTTTCACTACACAAAGGTGAGAATTGTCAAAGCACTTGTCTTTGAATTTGGCAACAGTACCAGTAGGTGCAGAATGACCCGAAAGCTATTTTATGTTCTTGCTTAGGATGTAAAGTTTCATATCTTTCAGTCACTTCATTCATTATTCTTCCTCATTCTCAGTCTACTACTCACTGTTAGGTTTCAGAGGGAAATGTCTGATTTCCTAATTATGTTTCTTTTGTACTCTTGCCTCTCCAGTGTTGGCTGTTGAAGTATAGAATGAAGGATGAGGCTGAAGGGAGGTTTGAGCCTTCATAAACAATCCTCTAGAGAGCCAGGAAAGTCCAGTTTCCTTACTAACAAATCTGGGGAAGTACATTGCACAAACCTCATGTGGACTCTCTGAGATGATGTACGAGCTGTTTGCTCAGTGAACTGAATTCCTGCCCTTAGGTGACCTGGCAGGACACAAACGCCCAGTCCCTGGTTTTGATGCCCCAATTTTGTGGTTGGCACTGACCTGAGACATGCTGTGCCCTGGAGTGGCCTGCACATTGCTCCATTGTGTCCTGAGGACAAGCTGAGCTCTGCTGTGCTTCACCCAGGCTGCACTGGCCTGTGCCAAGTGCTAGCAGAGTCAGGTCTGCTGCCAGGCTCCCTGCACAGGTGTGAGGCAGCACCAGCCGAGCTACACGGAGTGTGGAAGGTCACACAGCTCAGCTGGGGCAGCCCCACTTGTGTGGAAGGGCAGCAAGGAGAACATGTCCTGCTATCTATGTACACAGCCTTAAAGATTGATGGCTGGATCCTCCGAGGTCTTTATATACCCCGGGATCCCATTGGACATTGCCTAATAAATACCTCTAAGGATCTGGACTGCAGGCTGCAATTTCTTAGGCTAAGATAACTGGATACCCAGTGCCTATTAATTATTTACCAGTCACCCTTTGGAAATTTCAAATAATTCTTTTTGTTAGTAGTTGTGCTGTCAAAGTCTTAAACCTCTAATTTTTCACAGCTATCTAAAGAGCATGTATAAATTCCTTACTGGGGATATGTACTCATTACTAATTCACCCCTTATTTACATATAATTTAATATTAAACATATTTTGGTGATACAGGAAGCTCTCATGGAAGAATATGCCATTGCAGCCCAGGTGTGGAAACTAAGTACTTGTGACTTGTGTGAAATAGCAAGGAACAGTGTCCTGCAGAGTGGACTGTCAGATAAGGTAATTATGGCTGAAAAAAAAATCTTTTGTGAATAGTGGGGCAAGTAGGAACTGAAATGGTCAATACTCTGAAAACTGAATATGTGCTTATGTGATGTATGTCTGCACATCCCTATCTTCTTTTCCAGAAATACTCATAAACTATTCTCTATGCAATCCTACATAGGAAAAAAAAAAAGTTTTAGCCCTCATTTTCTCCTCATTAGCTTTGTTTTGGAATCCCCCAAACCTGCCGAGAGACCAGGTATCTGTTAATACAGTTCTCTTGTTTTGCCTCCAGTCCCCCAGCTTTAGTTATTTGGGTTTTAACTCTTTGCCAGTAGTTTTATACATCATGTCTTGCCTTGAGTAAAACCAAACTGGCTATCATAAGCAAGACACAATTTTGCCTAGAAGGAAGTGCTACAGAAAATACTCTAGCTTATATAGGCAGACAGATTAGTTAAAATTCCCTTTTGACTTTAACAGTCTCTATATCCATGGCTTTCTCTAGCACTTATTATAGAGCATCCTCTTTTATGTTGCTTTCAAACACTCTGCTCAAGGAGCTGGTAAGTGAAGAGGCTTTCTGAATATATTCCCTTGCTCCTTCCAATATTTTTTACTGTCAGCTAGTAATTTTCTTCTTGTGCAACATTTAAAAGAACGCTAAGCCTCTTCTTGACCTCTCACATATAAGATGCAGTAGTGAAGCCTGAACACCAGCACAAAGTTTAGCAAGGCAGATGGAGTGCACTGCTGAGCAGTTATATACCTATAGAAACACTGGTCTTCAGATCTCCAAAACTGGTTAAGACTCTGAGGTAAAGTTCCATGGCCAGCTGGTTGAAGCTGCTCTTTTCACTTGCACTGGAATAATTCAACTAACAAATACTCAAGCCATTAAACTGATGTCTTCCTGTCTCTCCTGAATCCCGCTGACAGGAAAAGCAGAAATTCTTAGGGGTGAATTACTGCAAAGAAGGGCCCGAGGGAAACGACATTCGGAAGACGAACGTGGCCCAGATCCGGATGGCCTTCAGGTACGAGACCCTGTGCAATGAACTCAGCTTCCTCTCGGACGCCATGAAAACCGAGGAGATCTGTACTCTCTCCAAGTAGCTGCAACTCCAAGATGCCCAAACATTTCACTCCCAAGCAGGATAAGATGCTAATTAACATCATCATCTGGTTTTGATGTCACCAAGACATAAGTGAAGAGTGCAGAAAACACAAGTATGTGCAGAAGGTGAAGAGTGCTTGCTGTTCTCCCTGACTGCACTGTTCTGCAGCAAACTGCGTCTCTACAAACAGGAGGCTTTGTAAGATGGCTGTAAATACTAAAGGCAAACTCAGAATCACTAACACTTCTTTCCTACTGTCTCAACTGTGCACTATCCTGTAGCTTGGAAACAACAGAATCTTGCCAGGGCACCTGTGATAGGCAGGTGCTGACAGTACATGCACCTGGTTTTCTCCTGCTCCTCTCAGTAGCAATGGTGGCCTTTAGCATGTGCCATTTTAACCCTTTCTTCATTTTGAGGCTACCTTCTCATTCTGCAAAGTGTTCTGACAATGTTTTTATCTTAATGCTTCAGCAGTTATACTGGAAAACAAGAAAAATCAAAATCTGGTAGTCTTGGTTAATGACTAATGAATTCCTGTTGTCATAGATGTCTGTACAGAACAGCAGATTAATGCTTTTGCATCTAGTAAGTAGAAGCCACGGTGTCAATATCATCACTATTGTACATTGTAATAATGTCAAATTACATCATCAAAACTTTGCCTTGGAGGTTAAGAACCTTTTTTATTGCTTTGTAATGGGAATATGTGGATATGCCAGTTGAAATTACTTGGAAATTTGTGCAGATAATTTCAGTTGCATGTAAAGAGGAATTTTTTTACTTGAACAAAGGAAGTGTTCTTATGAATCAGTGGTAGAAGCTCCAGACCTGGGTTCTGGTCCTACTTCTGATATCTTTTTACATTTGTGTTAGTTTGTATTTTATTCAATTAGAGTTGAATAAGAAGTCAAACTGTCTGTTTATACAGAAGCTAGCCCTTTTGAAATATGTCATTTCAATCATGTTCTGTTCAACTCTTTATTTATGAGGGAGTGAGCTACTGGAGTATTTATTACTGCCAATATTTTTACTTTTTGAACATCTGTCTTAAGACACAGTACTACTCATTCAGAAAGGATTAAGGGTAACAGCATGATGGCATATATGTATTGTAGAAACTGCATGTAGTTTCACACCAAAACTACTTGAGGTGAGGGGCAGCAGAGGAAGTTGATGCCTGTAAATCCAACATGACTTAATTTCAATGCCTAGTCCCTAAGCTAGGATCTAGAGTCTATGTTTAGAGACCTGGGTATCTCATATAACACAGAGGGAGGTTAGGCACCTTCAAACAGTAATCCAGAATTAATGCATAAAAAGCAAATAATGAGCAGTAGCCAATCAAGCCTCACCAGACCTAGAACCCTGTGTGTTTTACTCTATCAAATGTCATGTGCCACATGTATTTCTTAGGCCAGGCCCTTCTTCTGTGGCTTGTGTACTTACACCCTTCCTTTCAAGAGCTGAATGCTTTCCCTTGTCATTGCTGCTATTTCTGATGGCACATACATCACCAGTATCAATCAACTCATTAAGGGCATAAATGTGTGTGTGTGTATATATATGTATGTATATATATATGCATTAAAGCCATACACTCTCTCCTCAGGCTGTGGCAGTTCAAAGCAATACCTACAAGGACACTTTTCTAATGTACCTGCTGTCCTGAATGCTGATTGCAGGAAAGTGTCACCAAAGAAAGGGAAGAGCAATTCCCTGTCCCCTAGAGCTGTGCAGCCCTGTAAGAGCCCCATAAGAGACTGAAGGTAAATGCCCTGAGGGAGCAGCCTGCAGTCAGGGTGCTTTGAGGGAGACCGGGGCCCAGGAGCAGAGTTCTGACCATCAGAGTTCACCCCTGTCTATGCAGGGAACTGCAGGGATTGCAGACTTTCCTCATCTGAAATATGGCTGCAGACTGGTGGGAGTCCTGACTTCAGCTCTTCAGTGAGGTAGCCCACAGTCTGCAGAGCTCAGCTAGTGCCACTGTATTCCTTCTGCAGCTGAAAACCACGGGAGATGTGCTAAGCTGCTCAGCTGTGTGATAACAAACCTGTCCACAGTTCTCAGTCACCAGTGCCTACTGGCCTCACTGGTAGAAACTGCAGCAGCTTGTACAATGCATCATTGGGCTTGAGGAGTGTCATTTTCTTAGGATGGAGTCTCAATACAGTGGTTCAAGCATCCTAGCTGCATTAAATGCAGATATATTGTTTTCATTAGTACCACTTAATACACTGTTATCAACATAACATTATTTACCTGCAAAAATCATCTTTGTCCAGGCTAAATAAGTAATATGCTTGATTTGAAGAATTTAAATTGTTAGCTATTTTTATCTGAAAAGCATTGCTTTACTTGCACTGTTTCATCTGAAAATTGCTTTTAGTCCTGCTTTTGTTGTCTCTTAGAATTCGTTTCCTTAATATTATACCCAATTCATGTATGTTTAATACCTTTTCAGCTTTCCTTCTCTCAAACACATCAGGTTCTAATATGTCTGTAGCTCTTACTAAAGAAAAAAACCCACAACTGAATTTGAACATTCAGTTAATGGACATTAATCAGGAATTTCACAGTAATAATAATAACACCCAAGAGGCCATGACCACAAATTCTGCTTCCTGTGCTTCCCTGTGTGCTGCATTTAAGGATAAAATAAACTAATAATGTTCTATTTAGGGAAATAAACCAAAATCCTTTCAGGCTTCCACTACATCTCTTTTGGCTGTATTTTAATTAGGCAAAATTACTCATTGTCAAGCTCAGTTCTTCATTCTTCTTTTCTGCAGTTGCACTCTTGTTACAATGCAGGGCTGTTCAGAGTAACCCTACAGTCCCAGGGTATGTATGAAAGAGCAGCTCTAATGCTCGTGTGCTGCTGACATCTGCACACTCTACTGCAAGACCTGATGGGAGCAAAGGTGGTTCCAGCACAGCCTGTGCTGGACCCAGAAGGGAGGAGATCATTGCTGGTGGGACTCAGAAGGGAGATTGTCACTGCAGGTGGTGACTGGGGAGGGAGCACTCGGAATATTTTCCATCAGCCATTATTCATGTTAGCTCTGAGCATTTTATACTCACACCTCAAATGGTTAATTATGGTGATTCCACGTTTACAACGCATATACCTGAACACTTTATAGTGATGCTCCTCCATTCCATTACTTGAATAAATTTAAAGCATTTGCTCTGCCACTGGATAATCTTTTTTTTTCCCCTCACCCCAGAGCTATCTTAACACCTCATATCATTGTTCTTGGGGCTAAACCTTTCTGCTCTATTTGCCTAGTTAAAATCTAAGTCTGAAAAAGGTAGGTGGGGGGAGGGACATCTGTAAAAATTGCTTTTTCCTTCTGTGCTGAGGTTAAATGATGTTTCTCTTTTGCCTCTTGTGGAAGCATTATTATGATACCAATAAATACATTTTAAAAGTGTATGGTTTAGGGTTTTGGTGTCTGCGTACCTCTCAATCAAACTGTAGCTGCTCAAGATCTCTCAATTTAAGTAGAATCAAAAACTTTAAAAATTCCACTGTAAGCAGTACATAAGACTAAACCAAAATAAAGGACTAGCAGAGCATGAAAACTGAAAAAACCCAACGCAGTGGAAACAGAAGATAGTAAACAGTATTTAGGAGAAGGAGCTAAAAGCTTAGCTGACTGAAAGCAATTCAGTGTTAATGAAAACCAAGCATTCTGTTTTGTGCCAACAGAAGCTCTGGCATTCAGTCCTAAAGTGAAACTGTACTGGAGTTCTGACACAGTTGAAATCATTTTAGTAGTACAAAGAACAGCTTTATCTGACAAAAAGAACACAGCTAAGAAGCCAGCAACTGACAAACTGTAACAGTGAGCAGCAACACAGACATTCTGCTATGCACAAGACAACTTTTGAGGACAAGAGTTTAAAACAAATTACTTTCTCAGTAGGAAATGTAAGGATTTTTTTGGGTGAAGATTAAAATGTGTATTTTCTCTCCCCAAACCCTTTATTTCTGTATACAAGCAGTGCTCATGAAGCACAAGAGTCCAGATTAATCTCCAGCTGACGAATGTGCATTTCTCCCCCCTACCTCCCAAAGCACTACATATCAATGGTGAGCCTCAGAGAGAACACTATAAACAATAGGAAGACATCCACACCACCAATGCATTAACCATGACTAAGGGGAAGGCTCACACAAAAAAAATGTGGGAATGTCTCCTGAAGGGGGCTGGAAGCCCATGAGCATGCAAGCACAGGCTGTTGCATCAAAACACTACCTTGTTCCCCATGCAATCCAATGCCAGAAGGGCAAGTTGGTGACTTACTGATGCTTCATTAATAAAAACATCCTGTATTTGGAAATAGCACTTGGAACCAAAGGAGACTGCTCATTTAATTACCTGTGGGATAGTGTTCTTCATTCCACCAGATGCACACTGGGCAAAGCTCTATCCAAGTTCACAAGATGATTTTTTTTTTTTTTTTTAATTTCAGGCCTAAAAACCCCATAGCAGTGTTGAATTTTTTAACATCAATAGTTAGTGAGGTAAACAATAGGTAACCAGTCATCTGCCAATTAACACTTGGACAGCTCAGATACAAATGCAGAAGGTGTTGTCAATTGGAACAAGGCTACTTCACAGCAAAACACATTACCTGCTGATTGTACACTGTGGACACTGGGAAAGCACACTGGCCCGTGCACATCAATTTCAGCTACAAGTAGCAGCAGGAAAAGGATGTTCAGTGTTTTAGAGTATGTTTCTGATAAATTCTAGGCATTAGAACCAAACTGAAGATATGACAGTTAAGAAAACAAGTTTTGAAATGAGTTGTTTTTAAAACACATAAGAATGCAGAACTCCATTCACCCACTTACAACAGGTGAGGATAAAACCTTAAGGTAAGTTATCTTCAAAAATGCTTTAACAAGAGAAAAAGTACTGTAATATTAGTCACAATTACCTTGATACCAGAGGATGTGTATTCAGGGGATACAGAATTTTAGAAGTATGGATGGATATGGATTAGAAAACATTTATCTAAAGATTTCTCATTAAAGGAAATATATCCAAAGAAACCACTTCCCACTAAAGTAAAGAAACGTGCACATTAATATAGTGTCTGAACTTGAAACCTGTTAAGATACAAACATTTGTTAATCCCTCAATACACCTACCTCCTGATGTGTCTGTCAACTGATAAGTTTTCCAATTTTAATATCCTGATCTTTTAATGCATTCCTCTCCCACTTCTCTCTTGACTTCGAAAGATCCAAACAGCTAAACCAAGTAACTAGACAGAGAAAACAATTACATTAATTATATACTACAATTCTTATTAACAAAAAATCTGAGAAGAATACTCCAAGCCTTAGCATTCTTCAGATCTAAAATACTATCAGAAACATGATGGAATATCTTGGGGGAAAAAGAAAATCACACTTCTCTGAAAAAAAAAAAAGCAACCAAAGAACAACTTCCTTTCCCCAAAGAAACCTGCTCCTCAACACTGTCCTTTTAAGAAGTAGTTGTTCAATTGTTCCCAACACTGCAGAATGTTCCAGTGGATTTGTTCTGACAAGACAAAGAATCAGTGAGTCTTGTCTTGCTGCAGAGCTGCATTTAAGCTACCCCCACAGCAGGGTGGGTGGAACTAGGTGATCTGTAAGGTCCCTTCCAACCCTAACCCTTCTGATTCCACCTTGTTAATATCACACTTCAAAGTTTGAGACACACAACTCATGGTGACATACTTAACCACACTACCTCTGCAATGGAATTGTATTTACACTACAATTCAGTTTTCAGACTTATAGTATTAAAAACAAAAGACTCCTTTAGAAAAGAACCTTTTAAAAGAACCTTGACATTTCTTCCAATGTAACTTTATTGCACAATTCATACACAAAGTTTAATATTCTGGAATGTCCTTAGCTATTAATATGAATCTAGAATGTTTAAATTACAATTTCACATTAAACCTGTAAGAAATCTTCACTTAACACAAGAAAGTTTAGTTTGTTCTAATGCCCCCCACCAACTATTTGTAGTAATTCACATTTTCAAGGTCTAGCTTCTGGAACCCTTAACATGTGTCCTGGCCAACAGGATTCCTTCTCCTCTTCCAGAACTGTGTGCTAAATGTAGCACTTCAGACTAGGCAACACCAACCAGTATCACACTGCTAATTTTTCAGTGTTAACATACCTGTTACCCATATAACATACAGTACATGTATTTTACAAGGCACACATTACAGTACCTACATCACAGCAGTGAGAATTACAGCAACTTAATTAAAAAAGCTGTACAGAATACAAAGTTTAATTTTTTGCTATTTAAATATATTGTGCATTAGTTTATATTGTGAATGCAAGTGTCATTATGCTGCAATTAACAACCTGTTTGCATCATTACAAAAAAAATTTAGGAAGATCACGTTAGTTCTCAGCAGAAAGTCAACTTATAAAATCTCAGTTCAGAAGTATAATTCCTGAAATACCTAAAAAATAAAGTTAGCTTGAAGCTTTAATTTAGATGTTCTTTCTGTTCCAGTGATATAAAAAGTCTAAAAAATTCAAAGGTTATTTTAAAGTTCTAAACATGGACTAATGCAAGCTCAAAAAGTAAAATGAAACTTAACTGGTGTGTGATTAGGAATATTTGCAAATAATTTGGTGGAAAGTCCCTGATCATTAAGAATTTTCAGTCCAAATAACTGCCTTTATGCAACCCAACAGTCTATATGTTTTCTGGAGAATACCTCATTGATATCAAAAGATTCACAAGGGGAAAAAAAAATAGTTCTAAGCTATATACATTCACAAGTGGATTTTTCAATAGATAAATAGAGATGTACACAGCAAGCCATAGTGGCTTTTAGATGATACAAGGAGAGTAGGTTGCTGATCTGTCTTAATGTCTGTGATGAAACTGACAGTGTGATAAGCCAAGCTCAAAGGGATGCCATAAGCTATGCATGCTCCTTAACAAATGAAGTACAGAATCCCAATGTAATTAAATTATTTTGTAGCCAATTCAGACAAATCACCACATGTGCATATCTGCATATGCACACACCTTTTACCTCAGAACCTCTCTGGGATAAAAGGCCTTAGCCTTATAGTATCATCAAATTTTACAAGTATTGTAATTAAAAATGCAATCTTACAGTAAGCAAGATTTATGCTGCTATTCCCTCAAATGTTACATGTGAGTACTTCTCACTTAACAGCCTAAAGTTCACAGAGTAGTATTTGTTAATACATATTAAAAAAAACAACAAAAAAACCCTATTTGTCTACAACAGCAGTTGATTTCTATAACACTATTTATGCAAGGGCTTAAGATGGGTTTCATGAATACTAACAATTTATTTTAAACTGTTTAACTTCAACTCTGAAGATTCTGCTCTGCTAGACACAGAAATACTGTTGCACTACAGTTGTCTGCAACTCCTTTTCCTAGGTTGTCACATACACATCTCACTGCAAGCAACATTACTAGAGGTTTCTCTCTACTACATGAAAGCATATTGCACTTGTAGATATAAAGCACAGCACCCTTACTCAAGATTATCACCTTATAACTTAGTATACCTTATAATGCTGTTTTCATCCCTTCAAAACCTCAACAGATAAAACCACAGCATCAGACTAAACTACACCTTAACTGCAAATTCAAAGAAAGTAATTCTCTTCAGATACATCTCATGTTTAGAAATAATTTTGGCTGTTCTTGATTAATAACCTACAGAGAAACTGGTTTGTTTTTTTAGGATTGCATGTGAAGCTGGTTAACATTTCCAAGCTAAGACTATGATAAATACTGTATTCTAAAAAATATTCTAAGACACAATCTTGTTAGAAGATAAAGGGAAGTGCACAAGTACATTTACAGAGTGTCTAGACTCTCCAAACAGATTTAAAATAATTACTACTAAAATTTGTAACAGATCAGATTGAAATCAGTGTCTGTAAACACTACAAGCAGCAGTAACAGGCTACCAAAGAACAGGCAGTGGGACACGAAGTTTCAGTAGTAAAATTTCTAATTAACAATCACAAGTGGTAACTCATCACCTTTATTCACATTTGCCATGAAACTGAAAGGAAGTGCTTTAAGGGGAAGAACTGTGAAAGTCAAGCCACCTGCCACGGGGCATCTTCTGCAGCAGTACACTGTGATGTTCAAACAGCAGATAGCTGTTGTAGTTGTGCTGTTAGAAATTGCTTCATCTAGTAGTCGAACTGTTAATGAAGATCAAACGTTGTTAAAATAAACTTGATTAATGACCAAAGAGCTGAGTGGAAGTACAGATCAATTAAGTCTGCACACACATATGCTGCCTCAGACAGTGTGGTTTAGAAGAGCAGTGCAGCTTCTCAGCAGCCAAGAGAGGACAGACGGGGGAAGAACTGCAGCGAGAGGTCAAACAGACCTTCAGGAAAACAAAAGCTTCAAGTGCTTCTGCCATCATCAGCTGGTGGCCAGTGTCAGGGTCTGTGAGGCTGGCCCACCTCATCTACCATGTTAAGTATATAAGTAGCAACATCATCTTCTGTAGGTGCATCTGAGACCACCCAAGAATCACTTGCCCCAGTGACTTGCCGACGGCAGACAGGACAGCTTCTGTGACGATCACTCCTGTGAGGAAGCCAGAGACATGGGTATTTTCACTGATAGTCTCTTCCTGGCCAGAAAGTGCCAGAAGAGCCCCCACGCAAACAAAAATCAAAACAAACAACCCAGTGAGAACTTCAAGAATGATCAGGTTAACTGGATTAGACAACATATATATATATAGATATATTTTGTTTGCTTGTTCACTATCTTTTTGTTTGAAAGAAAGACTGGACAACAATTCTGAATGTAGCTCCATTCTTTGAATGATAAACCTGGATTGATATTCCTCATAATACAGTTTGCTCAGGTCAAACAGAACACATCTAGCTGCCAGTCCAGAAAGTTTAAATGGAAATCCATGGTCTAAATGAATTCTTCCTATTTTCAGATATTCAGCTGAGGTACTTCAAGGACCAGTCCCCACAAGCTTCCTATAGAAGAGGAAAAGGAACCCTTTTCCTGGGTCATTCAGCCTATTGAAGTTTAATTGGTCCCTCAGGCTTCTATTCCCCTCCACTGATGAATTCAGGGGTCTCAAAGAGTTACCCTTCTGAGCTGGGAGCCTCTGTTATATGCCTAGTTTAAGAAGAGATGAACCTTAAAAACTGAATACCAAAAAAAGAACTGTGTAACTGGAACTTGGTTAAGAGTTCAGCTGATTGATTAGCCAAAGCAGAACATAATCCACTCTGCACCACTCTCAGTCAAGGGTCAAAAACCTGATGAATTCTGGGCTGGTTCATCTCACCTAATTCTATGAGTTTGATCTTTGACTCCCTTTGTTGTTGATGGAGAGAACTAAGCCCCATGTTGCTGACAGATGTTAATATATTTCCCCAGAAGAGAAAATTATACTCTGAGATCCAGAGATTTTTACTACATTTAGATGTGTTTTTGAGGGACATGGTTTAGGGTGAACTTTGTAGAGTAGGGCTGATGGTTGGACTGGATGATTTGAAGGGTATTTGCCAACCCAAATGATTCTATTATTTTTTTCTTTGTGGGAGCATGTTGTTGCAAGAGTGATTTCCTTGAAAAGCTTTTGGAAAAGCCACAGAGCAACTTATGAAAGATTACATGACTTAAAATGTAAAGTAATTTGCATTAACTAATCAAAAAAAGCCTTTAACTGAGAATATCTGTATCACCTAATGCTAGAATGTCACATCACCTGCCAAATTCCTGCAGGTATACTGTATGATCAGAGAAGAGCTACACTCCTCCACAAAGCATTTTCTTTTCTCTCTCTGTTTTCCAGTAACTGGTGTATCAGATGCAGAAGCTGAAAAGTTGTTCAGTTTACTATGAAGCTGAACATATACTGTAAGATACACGTTATACATAAAGTTGAAGGTGTTACGACTGAGAAGAAATAGCTTCCTGGAAAAGTTTGATATATCTTAAATAATGTATGCTATTGATTTCAAGGGAGAGCATGACATATGGAAAAAAAAATGCCTCAGATGGTTATTTCCTAAATAAGCTTGGTAAGACAAACTAACTTACCTTCATAGTCTTACAAACTTTATTTTATTTTAAAAAAAAGCTTTTAATGAGATTTTGTGAAGCATAACATGCCAGCATCAGAATATACCCAATCTTCTCTAGTTTTCAAGCACAAATAAATTAATTTTACAAGAACAGAGAGAAGAAATTAAGAAAACAAATGCTGAAAAGCACTTTCACTACTCTCCTTCCAAAACTGAATTCTTCAGCAGATGTTTACAAATTCTGAAATCTTTTTCTCCAGCTGCTGCAGTTTGATTTTACTTGAGCTGTTATGTTACATATCTACACTAGCTTGCAAATACCTTCAGACATTCTATTACGTGGAAAATAAGGAATAACAAGTCAGATAACGAGTCCATGCTCTAAAGTAATGAATATTCTGTAATGTGTATTACCATTTATCAATGCATTTCTGGCAGAAGCTGTGAGCACATGGCAAGATCAAATCCGCACGCTCATCCATGCAGATGCAACATTCCTCTTCATCTGTCAACTGTTTTACCCTGTGGAAGAGAGGACAGTATTTTCTCCAGGATAACTAATGAGCTTTACATTGATGTCCTAGTGACTACACTAGTTACTACATTTTTCACCTTAGTGAATGACAGAAAGGAAGAGCTGCACTTCTCTGCAAGAAACATGTAATGTTGAGAATGGACTAGTTACATCATCCCACCTGGTGTCAGCAGACGTGGCCTCAAGGTACCACCTAACAGCAGTAAATGAACTAAACTACATTAGGTTTGGCTCATGGCCCAGGTTAACACCCTGCATGTCAAGAGGATGACTGCTAGAATGCTTGTTCACAAACTTCACATGACATCAAAATGCTGAGAACTAAACTGCTCATCACCATGAAAAGCCTGGTTTGACCTTGTAATACATTTACCATGATTGTTCCTCCAAATTAGGACTTGCTCCTTTTTCATTTCCCTTCCCATGCAACTCTAAGTACTAATTTTTGATTGAAATTTGCTGGTGTATATACAAGCAATTATACTTAAAGTGGATGCCCTATTTATGAAGTCTCTGGAATCTAGTATTTAGCTATAGGACCAAGTTTATGAAAAAAAAAATACAAGAGTGACAAACTAAGGAAATACTTTATTATCAGAAAATATAACCACTTGTGGATATTTTTGAATTCCCTGAATAGGAAATGGATGTTCTAAAGAAAAGGGGCATTATTCCGGTGGAAGAAGTTAAGATAAGAAAAAGAATGAACCAGATAATATTTGCTATTTTTGGGTAGTGACAGCTGGCACTTACATAGCTGAAAAATATCTAAAGATGAGAATAATTTAGGCAAATGGCAAAGCAGCATGGAAAAGCAGATTTCCTCAGTGTAAAATACTTGAAGGTGCTTGAGCCTGTACTTGCTCTAATGACTTGCAAAAGCTGGGTAAGATAGAAGCTGAGTGAATTCCAGCAAACTACCAGCACATTAGAAGAGTATACTCTTCTGTTGTTGCTATTTGTCATTCATTCTACCTCAACCAATGACACTTGCAAACAGAAAGAATGCTCCTCTCCTCAACTCAAGAGTCTGAAAATGGAAAGACACTCACCTAGGGAACCTTGTACCTACTCACTGACTTCAGCAATATATGAAGTTGTTTTGCATAAACAAAACTATTATTATTTAGGATTGTTTGTTCCCAAACAGGAAACCAGAAAATTTTAAAAACACATTCTGCAATCCTGACTTAGAAAAACCAGTGAGCTCTATCTCTAGAATAACAACATAGCCAACCTCTCATTCTATCAGCTGAAGTGACATTCTAGACAGTTAACTAGCTCATCAATACTTATTCTTGTAAAACCTATCTACATCTCACTTAAAACTCAGAACTCTGAACTAATTCAGAGTTTAAGTAAGGTAGCAACATTTTCACATAGGGAAAGGGTGACAAGCTTCTTGCTGTTACATTCAGTTTGAACTGGTTATTGCAGGTGTTGACCTCAGTCTTTTGTTTTTCCTCTGGTTAACAAAGCAGGATGTCAACATGTGTGAGACAGTTCACATTTTTCCAGTCTTACAAGTTAAATTATTACCATAATTGATGAGTTTCTAGTGGCAACAGATGGGAACTTTCGCATGCCAAAATGCAAAAGAGGAAGAGAAAGTTTAAGTGGAACAATAACAAAATCTGTTTAAACAAACACTGTCAAACCCCCTAGATTTGTAGCTGCAGCTGATTCCATTTCCTCCTATTTCCTTATTCAGGAGATTCAACTTATACCACGTTTATATCAGAACTGATCATTTAAACAATTGTTCTGAAGCTAAAGTATGGTAACAGAATTTTGCCCTGTACACAGCTCTCGAGGTGTGATTTTCATGCTTGTGATGACACGAAGTCTGCATCTGCCAAGGGCACACAGTTTGTTATTAGGTGTTTGCAGCTCAGGTTTTACACAAAACCTCCAAAGTGTTTATGCTGTAACTGTAGTCAGAAGTTAAAGTAAACGAGAATACCTTCCCATCCACAAGCTGGCCTGACAGGATGACACAGGCACCATACTCTGGGCAGCTTCCTCTGAAGTATCACTCTGTGCAAGAACTCCAGCTGCTTGACTTGTGATGTCTTTATAAAGTTGAGTGAACTGATACAGGTTCAATATTCTGGAAGCTTCCACGATGCCAGTTGTTTTATTTATCTTAAGATATAAGAATTGTTTACAGTTACATAGCAGATTTTTACTTGACATGGCTCAAAATTACTTTAATGCAGTGCAATTCTCATGGCAGCAGCAACCCTCCCAAGCACCCATCACTATGGTAGCAAACTGCAGTTTGCTTCAGTAAGAGCTGAGACCTGCAAACAACTGTTTCAGTAAGAGCTGAGACCTGCAAACACAACTCTTTCCTCACAATCACTATCACAGTCAGGACTACATTTTTCGTGCAAGACTGTTACCATCACTGCTCAAATGGATTAATTTGTGAGTAGGGACCTAATGCCTAAAAATCTGGGCTAATCTTAGAACAAAGAACAAAATAGTCATATGATATTTGGACATAAAATAACCTACAATGATGGCTGCCTTAATGCAAACTAAGAGCAAACAGATAATTAGAAACTGTTACTTTCAAACACAGTTTGAGAGATGGCTTGCTTGAAACTGCACATTAAGATTGCTCAGTGGATCCAGGACCATTTAAGGATATTATTTGATAGGATAGAGGGAAAAGTCAATAGAAAGAATAAACTCATTAGAAAGAGTAAATTTACGAAGTTTTGTAATAGTCTTATTAGGCAGATTTTCTAAGGAATTAGAATATATAGTTACATTAGCTTAACTGGCAGTGCTTGGAACTGCTGACTAACTTGTGCAGCTATGGAACCATATAGTTCCCAGTTTGTTGTACTATTGATTACCAAGACTCAACCTCACACAACATCTGAACTGGTAACTAATGGGCTGTAAGAGCTCCACTGGAAGATATCACTCCTTTAGGCTGAGTTACAAAAATGCCTGTTAACCTCTCTTTGTAGACACTCAGAATTTAGACTTAATTTACCACAATTATCATTGAATACATCATCTGTATCAAAATACATACTCAAAATACAAATAGAAGTGACAGTCCTCAAATAGCTTTACACAAAACCCCCACCAAATAAAATTTTCAAGTCTTACTTTAGTACATATTATCCGAACAACCACCTTCCAGAAAGCAGAAGAATCAGAACCAGGCTGCACTTCAAATAACAGATGTTTGTCTTGTCCAGAAGCCAATTTTGCTGTACTGAAATAAAGAAACATCACTTTTACCTCACATGACATACCTCAGCTGCTGTGGTATTTTTTTATTGTTCACCTATGTGCTCTTTTTCCTTAAAGAGATTTTCTCAACACTGCCCAAAGACACTGGAGAGTGACAACCTTCTCAGCCTGTCATGAAATGCAAACCATACAGCCTGCTCACTGGAAACTGCAGTGAGTTTCACAGAATGATGTGCAAGTCTTTTGATCTGGCAACAGCCAGTGTCCTTTATTGACATTTTCATTTACAAACACTTTCACTGTTTACTACAGCAGTCCTACAATCTTGTGGTCCAACCTAAAAAGGGTTTTTCCTTACCACGTATGTAAAAAAAGCATGCAAGTGCCAACACATGCAGATGAGGTGAATTTTTGTTAGTATGTACTTAAATTATGAAGCAATCACATGAAAGCTTCAGGTGACTCTGAGATTTGTTTTTTTAATGTAGCACAGACACAAAGGTCTGCTCTGTAAGGATCACAACACACTGTGCTACATTCAGGCTGAAGTAAACAATATAAAGAAATAGAAAAGAACCCCTACACAACAATCTTTTGGAGTTAATTATGGTGAGATACGTTTAGATTCTCAGGGAAAACATAATGTTCTTCACAATCTATTTATGTGCCTACCCAGAACACAGCTATCTCTTCTTGAAGGTCATTCATAAAGCATGACGCTCTTACTAAACAATTCCAAACAGAACAGAGTCACATTATAGTTAAAAATCAAACACTACCAAACCCACACACTGCAAGGGCCCTTTCAGCATGTACACCTCATATCATCTTATAACATAAATACTGGGTAAAAATTTCAGCTCTGCTTTTTTGTTCATTTGTTTTTACTGCCAGTGTATCAGTCAAACAGAAGACAGGATATGAAAAATCTTATTTGTGCAGCCTTTTTTGTTTGGGATTATCCTGGTCACCAGTTTCAGAGTAAGGCACTGCATGTCCACAGGGGTGGGAGAGGATCCCAAAGAGCTCTGTCTCAGGTACTACCTTCCTAGTGTAGCTGTACTGTCTTTATGGGGCCAGTGTTGCTGCTTCCTAGCAAAGTGATGGGCAGAGTGGAAGCAGCACTGCATCTTTACAGAAACTTTAAGAACTGAAGGAAACATTTCAAAAGTAGATGGCCAGTTCTGGCTTAGCCAGCACAGGAGCATATATTGCATACAAGGTCTCTATAAAACATGAGGGGAAAAAAAAAAAAAAGTAGTACACAAAGTAAGGCTTACACATCATTAAGTTCAGCTACTCTTCCCAGAAACTCTTCATACGTTAGGAAACCACTTTCTTGAACCAAAGAGGCATGCTTTGCTACTTTTTCTGGCAACTTGTTAATTACAGTTTGTGTGTGGTTTGAAATCTGTTGACCCATGGTGAAGTTCTTCGGCTCAGTTCCGTAGAAAGAAGTTCTCATTCACTTGGAGAGTCTCTGCTAAAAATATTTTAGAGAGTTACATTTGTGTGTTTTATGAACTCCCTCATTTTCTTTTAGTGTAAGAGTTTAGCTACCCACTAACCAGTCTAATTATTCTGTGGCAACACTATTTGAACAGTCAAATCAGTAGCAGGGCAGAACACTTGGAAGAGACTGGAATGTGTCATTAACAACTTAGGAATTCATGGAAAATTTATTATTTTGCTTACTTATATTAAATAGAAATTATTTTTCCCCACAGATTTTTCAGCAACTCAAACACATGTATATAAATACACCCAACTGAATAGAAAATAATATCTTAATATGACAATGGTGATTTATGAGTCTTTGTTTTTCCTAAATGACTGTGTGTGTGAAAACCAGGTCTACAAGTAAGTATATCAACATATGTCTAAGCACAGACATTAGGAATCAGCTTTCTTACATCAGAGGGGCAGGCCAAGAGAACTCTCACAGCATTCCTAAACTGGTAAGCCAAGAAACCCACCTCAGTATAGAATGGTCTAGAAATCACCCTATCTGCACAAAACACTCAACTTTATGATGCATTACAGAACTGATTTGCTCAAACCTCTCCAAATTCAACTAGTTTCACCTTTCCTTTACCCAATTAAATAAGACCATTTTCCCCAAGAAGTCTGCATATAGATCTACCCTATGCCTTCAGTCTTTACCCATTTCCTCCTCCCCTTGATCCCTCTCATTTGCCATTCCCCAAAAATTTCTCTTTGCTCCTTTCTTGAAATAGCAGAGGTGTGCAAATTAATTATGTCTGTACAGAAGTCATCACTCGTAATGCAAACTAGTGGTTTCACACTCTTTTAAGACCTCAACTAGAGGTCTGCATCAGCAAGCTAACTGCAGATTATCAACCTGAAGCTAAATATGGAATAATCTGACACTAGGTGCATTACAAACACCTTATGAGAGACATCACAGAGAAAAATCCTCATCTGGCATGTATGTCTAGCTGCATTTAGGCATAAACCAGCCCAGGAACATGGTCCTCAGCTCTCAAAATCTTGCTCCAGTGTAAGAAAAACATGGCACACACAATGGAGTTGATACCAGTGCATTCTACAGACTATTCTGGCATTTTGCAAAGGAAAATAAACTGCTTGAATTCGGACCATTTGCCATTCTCAGACGTGTTCCTACTCAAGTGACTTTCCTCTTTCTAAACCACACCCCAATCACCTCCTCTTCTGTTGTCTAGACCTCGGGTTAGGTAAGCACACACCCAGAAGATACACTTGAAGCACCACCTCTCAGCAACGTGCCCTTTCACCCTCAAATACAGCTCAGCCCAACGGGAATCCTCCAGCTACCTGTGTGCGTGTTCCCTCGGGCTGGAATGCAACCTCTCTGAGGGAACAGACTGCTGCGTCCGAGCCCACTGAACTAGTAACGCACCGCAGGAAAGCCTAGACAAAGTACCCCTGTGGAGCCGCCTGCAGAAGCGTTTCCTCCCCAGAGCAGAGGTACATTCTCTTTCCCGCTCCTCGGAGGCGGCCGGCGAGGGAGACACGGGAGAGCGCAGCGGCCGCGCCTAAGAGCCCTCAACGGGACAGGCCGCGCGCGCCAGGCGGACTGCGTCACAGCCGCGCGGAAGGGCAGGGCAGGGGCCGCTCCCCCCGCCCTTCGCGCTCTCCCCACGGCCGTCGCGCCCGCTGCTACCCGCCGCTCGCCCCGTACCGCCCCAACGGCCACCCATGTCCTGACCCCGGCCCCCCCGAGGGGCCGCGAGCGGAGAGCCCTGCCGGCAACCTCACCCCAGCGCCCCGGCATCCTGCTC